>BQNB010059615.1:0-37255 GCA_026074375.1 Tanacetum coccineum | reverse complement strand
ACATCACACTGATTTCTAACAAGCTCATTCATCATCTTGTAGAACCTTGAATAATATGATTCAAGTGATTCACCATCCTGTGATGTGAATTTTCCAAACTCTCAATATAAATTGGTTTTAAGATCTTGAACATTGATTGATTCACCTTGTTTCAACCTTTCAATTGCTTTCCACATCTCACATGCATTTGGACAAGCATCAACTGTGGAGTAGATATTATTATCTATCCCTGTGAGAATTATCTGAACAACTTCAGCTTAATTGGTTCCTTGTGTCTTGTAAAACATTCTTATAGTTTTCCATGTATCTTTCTCTAGTGGTTTCTGAACTGCCTTCTGTAGCTAGAACAGTCTTCTCAGTCCATTTGAATTTGTAAGGTGGATTCTGGAGACAATAATGGATGAGTTCATTGTTAGGTTTGGTGTCGATGTATCTCTTGATTCGAGATTTCCACTTAACGTAGTTACCAGGTGCTAACATTGGTGGACGATCTTTACCACCTGCTTCCATAATGACATTGTGAAGAGCATTTGATGTTTGAGTTTACAAGTTGTTATTGGTATTGGACATTTTGATGTTGATGTGAATGGATATCGGATCTTAAGTTTTATGAAGTGATTAAGATTGTGATTGTGAGAAATATTTTTATTTCACGAGATTTTACAAGTCTATGATTTAAACCGAGAAAAGAATAATCTTTTACAGGATTTTACTAAATCCAGATTAAACCGTGAAAGTATGATTGTATATTGTTTTGGTTTTTTAATGTAGAATTAGCTGTATTTTAAGTCCAAATAAGTAGTTACAATTATTGTCCAATTGGTCTTTGACCAAAAATGCCTTTTGTCGAAATTGGGTCTCACCAAAATTGACTTGATCGAAATTGGAATGTACCAAAATTGGTTAAACAGGAAATGATTTTCGGTGATTGTATTTCAGTTACACATTCCGCAAGAATTTACACATTCCGCAAGCTTTACACAAACCGCAAGAACACAAACCGCAAGAACACAAACCGCAAGAACCTTTAATTGCACATTCCGCAAGCTTCTTGAACCTTTGACATAGTTTTGTTTCGTAAAATGTCACAAATCGCAAGAAATATGTAACCCTTGTAAATTGCACAAACCGCAAGCAATAATCTTGCACAAACCGCAAGATTCTAAATTGCACAACCCGCAAGACTCAGTTTGCACAAACCGCAAGCTTCTTAGGTACACAAACCGCAAGCTTTATAAGGTTTACACAAACCGCAAGACTCAAATTTAAACCCAGATTTTTTGTTGAGAATAAGTTGTTTTGATGATGCACTTTCTATCCTAAGCCTAGTAGAAGCTAAACCTTAAACAAGCTTGATAATCAAGACTCAAAAAATAAAAATAAGCCGAATGAAGAAACTAAAAATCCATACGATTTGTATCAAAAACCACGAATTCAAAAACTTTAAAACCCCTTGGCGATTGATACCAATTGTTATCCCAATATATTAATCCATAACACAACTAATAAGCACTACCAATAAGCATAAGCAAACCGAATAAGCAAAGAGAACAATAGAAAGGAAAGTTGAAAGATTAGATTAGAAGGAAAGAGAGGAATGGAGGGTTACACACACATGAAAGTGAGAAATGATAACCAACACCCTCGCCATGTGTGGAGAGGGTCCTATTTATACCCTAAGCCTTCATCTAGGCGTATGGGCTTCTATCTTGGGTCGGGCTTGGCTTGTCTTGGGTTTTGAGCCCAAAACACGAACAATATTAGCTTAAAGTCCAAGCCCGTTAATCCCGACTAGCCTATTACTTAACAAGACTAATTACGACTATGACAACCGATAACATTCTTGTCTGACTTATATAAAAATAAGGCTAACAACCACTAATACAAACTACTTTAGACAGCATACACACATCTATCTAATACATCTTCTTCAATTTTTTTTATAACATGAAGAATGGATATGAGGAAAGGAGCTTATCTTTTGCATGAAGTCCTACTCAAACTTTTAAAGCTACAACAATGCCAGCAATATGAAGAAAAGAACTCAGTTTTTTGATCATCCTGCTGAAACTCTTGAACAGCTTAACTGAATTACAACATATCCTATTTTAGTTATATTAAACAATGTAACACAATTCTATATTAGTGATATGTCTTCTATGTAAACAAAACTTAACTTTCTATCGGACGGATTTCTCTAAAATATGATTCAAAACGACGGCCCTTAACGACGTTCAAAAACCGCCCCGCATCGAAGCGCGGGAAAATATCCTCGTTGGAGTAACATAACCAAAGTCACCAAAAAATCATTTTTTTTCATTATCTACATCTACACTGCTTTATAAACCAACCAAATATATTATATGGTTTTTTCTATACATATAATCTAAAATTGAAATCCCCCTAAAACACGAAGCAATGAACTATTGAGCTAGCCCCATAAGTTTTTATGACAACTTAATAGAGAGTAAAACAAAAATTGCTATTAGCACATAACTTGTTTCATCATAGGCTTACCAAGTTTAAATATATACCAGTATTGATCTCTTCCAAACGAAACATACAACAACAACTTTTTGTGTATATACTTAGATTTCTCGTGCCTTAAACACTAAGTGTTTTCTCTGAATTATCCAATTGAGGATTTCGTGTAACCCGAGGCATATAGGGTCGAAATACTTCAATCTGAAAGTGATCTCAACACGATTCAGAGGATATATCAGGATTGTTCGATTATTATCACTCACACACACACCAAAATTTTAAGTGTTTGTGTTTACACGTGACTACGTGACCGGCACATGAAATTAGAGCATCATTTGATATTCAATAAATAAATAAATAAAAGAAGAGAAACTCTATGTCCGCAAAAGATTTACAAAAAATCTTTCACACAGTGATATGGTAAAATTATTAGTCCAATCAAAACAATTATTAAAAAGCAAGAATCTATTTGACTGGACTAATTATCTTTCATATCATTGTGTGGAAAATTTTATCTGAACTTCTTATGAATATAGAATTCCTAATAAAAGAAACTCCATGTTAATATGTTGATTAACACGTTTTATAATTAGTAGGTCTATACAAGCAGGGAGATGATTTGCACACTCTTATTTATAATTGGGACACTTATAATACAAGCAGATAAAGCACAGTGTAAACTCCAGTATAACTATATAATGCACAAAATAAAATCTCTCAATCAAATTTTTGAGTGTGCAAATCAATTCCCATACAAGAAGTTGGTACTTGGATAGTTAGACCGCTTTGGTAGTGTTTGCTTTTACTCTTCACTTAATGCTTAGTTGTATCAGGTGAGCCGTATGAGTTTTATTATAGTATCCGTAATGTATTCGCCCATTTTTAAAGCTTTTGTCATATAAAAATTTCGAAAGATTTTACCATGAAAAAGTCATTTTTCATAAATAACTCATCATATGCAAAAAGGTCATTGGATACTTTTTTTTTTGTTACTCTCATTTAACTTCTCATTAAAAGTGCCTTTACATACTTACAATGACAGTATTAAATATTTAAAAACAAAAAGTAAAATAAACAAAATGATGTAAACGAGCGTGCAAATATTTGACATCTTAGTTTCTCCGACAACCTATAAGCATCTAAACTATATTTTATGATCCATAGTAAACTGATACAATCTAGTTATCGACAACCCATCTTCACTTTCGTCTCCAAGGTGTGAAACTAATTATTTGTTTCCTTGTTCTAACTTCTAACTTGTACTCGAGGGATATATCGAAAGTCCTAATTGACCGACCCTAAAACTATTTTAGGGTCAATAATAAACTCGTACAATTCAATCATCATCCACCATCTTCACTTTCGTCACTAAATTACGAAATTAGTTTTGTCTCCTTGCTAACTTGTACTCGAGTGATATATCGAAACTCCTTTCTGATGACGTATAGTGTGGACCGACCCGGCCCACTTATACTATTATGGGCTTACTTGTTGAGGACGTATAGCATAAGTCTAGCATAACATGATCAAGAACCATACCATACTAGACTGGGGGACATGTTGGCGTATAATCCGGAATGGGCCGGACCCAATGGGCCGAACCCGATAAAAGGGTGGTCCACATCCTACGTAACCTTAATCCATACACTATATATACAAGGGTAGGATCATTCTACTTGGACATGTTATTCTCTACCACCTCTTTACTATATGCTTATACTATTCTTACTTGACCATCGGATGGTGGATCCCGGGGCTCCGGCCTCAGGTCCCCTTCTAACCGGTTCTTCTTTGTGTGTAGCACTATTCAAGGCTCGGGAAGACGACAAACGGCACTATGAGACTCGTCAAGACCAGCCCAACCAAATTATGTTTCAACAAGTTGGCGCCATCCGTGAGACTCGAACAAACTATGCTTCGTGTATATATGTCCTGACAACATGAGATTTGTAAGTACCCCTTATTTATCTTCATAACGTCTTCGCTGCCATGAAAATTAAAAAATGCATGCTTCTGGTCATATAATTTTCTATTGCATTTTATCAAAAAGCTTGATAGCTTCCACCTAAAACAAGTTACAAACTCTTGTTTTGATATCTTGTTGGGAAAAAAATGAGCATGTGGCTCTTTTTTATAAATACACCAACCTTAGTGGGGCCTAAGAACAAAAGTTAGGTAAGATGTTTATCTTGAGAAACAAACCAAGTACAAAATGAAATTATTTAGCAAAAGGAGCACAAGTCACATGAAACCTGACACAAAAGGTTTTCTAAATATTTTGCTTCCAAAAAGATACTTCTATCGCATACTGACAAGTGGTTACCGGAACCTCCGTCTATCACGAATGGCAATTTTTGTCACATGGACTTTTTAATTTGATAAAGATATTCTACATATCTTTTTAAATTGGTAACAAGATATTATCAATATTTTTTTAATTTGATAAAAAAAATTTATCCATATCTTTTTAAATTGGTAATAAGATATTACCAATATTTTTTAATTTGATAAAAAGATTTCATCCATATCTTTTTCCTCATTTGCAATTATCCCTTACTTGTAAATATTATTATGCAAACATTATTTTGCAAAGATTATTTTAAAGGGACTCTTATATTTTTGTCCGTGAGCCCGACTTCCGTCATGGGTCGGTCCGGCCTCTTAATAATGTGTCGCGGCCCAACCTCTTTAAAATTATGTCGCGGCCCGGCTTCTTTATATTTATGGTCCGCTCCAAAAATTATGTCGCGGCCCTGCTTCCTTAGTCGGTGTTTACCATATCTGATATACATTTTCAAAAACAAAAAAAATTGTTTCAACAGGAAACAATATAATTTTTTGATTAAGCCATGACTTGGTAAAAACGTCGCATACAACGGCATGCCATATTAAATGGTTTAGCAAATATTATTTTGCATATTTATTCCTTATTTGCAAAGATTATGCGAGTTATTTGGGGGTGATGATTTACGATTATTTGTCCGCACGCCCGGACTTGTTTTCCTCTTTGACATTCGCGGTCGCAAGCTCCGTCCTTTCGTGACGCTCCGCACGTCCGGACGTATTTTATTTTTAAGTATCTGCGGTCCCCAACCGCATCACCATTGCGGCCTCGAGCCTTTCGGAGGTAAATCACCGGTCAACGAACTTGGACGCTTCCAAAGTCTTTATACCTTACATTTGGAAGTTTACTTCACAATGACGAACATCATGAGCCGCGGAACCTTTATCCACATGGCATGTTCCGCTTACCAACGTAGCGGACATCCGCTCTTTTGTCATAATGACTTCCATTGCTTACCCAAGCATGGAGACGCGGAGCTACAACCCCTCAATGCGCCCATTCAACTCTTACTGAGTATTTAAGATTATACATTTGGAGTCAACATTTGTATTCCCGGTCGGGGGCAACCTACGGCTAACTATTTTGATCACCGGTTAACTCATGTAGATCCGCGAATAAACTAAATCGAGTACTTTTTTTATCAATGCATCCGTGGAAAGTTTTTTAGCTGTCATCATTATGACACATGACCGTGCCTCGGTCGTTTTTATGGCTTACGTAGTCCTATATGTAACTAGCGCTTGCGGAGGCGTGAAGGAGGTGTGCAAGGCTTACTTACATAAACGTGTAAACATTTGTTGTACACGTTCTTATGCCTATTATTAGTTAAATCATATTACTTTTAATTCAATAGGCCGTCTACCTTCCTAGGTGTATGGAGTTTAAATTCCCGAAATCGAGACATAATAAAATAAACAAACACCTTGTGTTTCAATTTCATATCGTCACATAGTCGACGCGCCTATTATCCTAGTTAACTACAAGTTTCCGTGCATAGCAACATTATAGGGAGTATATGAACCAACCTACCTTTCTAGTAAGCTCCGTGTTTCTGCGGGCCACCGGCCCCTGTTGAGGTAGAAGTGCTGAAAATTATTCATGTTTTTTGATACATTTTTCTACAAAGTTTAATAACTACTAATATAACATAGCACCAATTAAACTTAGAGGGGGGCTATAGGGGGTATAACGATACCGATTTATAATTATCTTCGTCATAGCCACATAAGTACTCCGGATATAGAAAGTACGTAAGAGGCATATGCAAGTCTGTACTAGTAAGTTGAATGCATATTCGCATTAACCACGAACCAACGGAAGTACGTCTTTCGTCGGCCGTAAGTCGAATGTCATATTCGCATTACCTCGCCATAGGAAGGCACGTCTTCGTCGGCCTGTAGTAATGCATATTCCGCATTATATACCATCGGTCACAAGAAAGTACTCTTCCGTGGCCGTAAGTCGAAATGTCATATCGCATTAAACCCCGGCCATGAAGTACGTCTTCTGTCGCCGTGAAGTTCGATAATGCCATTAAGAGCATTACATGGCCACGGAAAGTACGTCTTCCGACGCCGTAAGTCGAATGCCATATTCGCTTAACCCGGGCCACGAAAGTACGTCTTCCGTCGCCGTAAGTCGATTGCACTGATATTCGCAGTTACCCTCGGCCACGGAATGTACGGTCTCGTCGGCCGTAAGTCGAATTGCCATATTTCGCATTCACCACTGATCACAGGAAGTACGTCTTCCGTCGGTCGTAAGTCGAATGCCATATTCGCATTACCCGGCCACGGAAGTACGTCTTCCGTCGGCCGTAAGTCGAAAGCCATATTCGCATTATCCAGCCATGAAAGTAATGTCTACCCGTCGGCCTTTTTATTATACGGGTCCGCCTTCATCAATATAAATCCTTCTTCCCCTCATCATTCCTCTCGTCAGAAACAGAGAATGGTATCTTGCCAAGGCTATGTACCCCCACCCCCGACTATAGAAAATGTATTCTCTTTACGGGTCTTTACCGTCTACACCACGGGAAACCAAGCGTCCGAGCACAATCACAACCGACACATGAAACGGCGGGTGCTAGCCTAAGATAAGGGCATATTAGACACAGTTTGAAGAAGATATGGGCGGCGTATGGTTGGAAAGTACGAACATCTCCGCCGAAATTGGGGTAAAGAGTAGTCATTTTAGTCTAGTAAACCGCGAGCTACTCAGCCAACGCTTACTAACTAAGGGGACATGATGAACGTAATAGTGTGGACCAACCCGGCCATCACTTATTACTATTATGGCTATACATGTGATGACTGGTATAGCATAAGTCTAGCATAACATGATCAAGAACCAATAAATCATACAGAACAGGGGGATCATGTTGGCTGTATAGTCCCCAGGAATGTGCCTAATCCCAAAGGGCCGAACCCGAAAAACGGTGTCCACATCCTTCGTAACCACCCTAATCCAAACACTATATATACAAGGGTAGGTTCATCCTACTGGGGACAGGTTTATTCCTCTACCACCTCATTACTATATGCTTATACTATTCTGACTTGACCATCAGAGGGTGGATCCCGGGGCTCCGGCCTCGGGTCCCCTTCTAACCAGTTCTTCTTTGTGTGTAGCACTATTCAAGGCTCGGGAAGACGACAAATGGCACCATGAGACCCGTCAAGACCAGCCCAACCAAATTATGCTTCAACACTTCCCATCGAGATTAAAGTTAACATAAAGTTCACTACACCGTCATGTATGAGATTTGCGGTGTCGAATATTTAACTTATGTGTTTATGAGAGTATTGTGCATAGCTTCTATTGCAATGTTCAGAAAAGTGTAACTTGTCCACAAATACAAGACTTCGAAACAATACAACCCAAAGATGAGTATAAAAAAGTCACTGACTCTTTTTGTTAGGGTAAACCTATACACACCTTAGCATTCAAATCTCATTTTAAGATAATTAGTATGTTGGCGCGTTTTATATCGCAGGGTGACGTAATGTAATGTTGAATTCCTTTCTTATTATGAATGTAGTTTTAGCCTATTTTGCAAATGACCGACAACAAACATCCTGTCCATGTAAGAGCAACCGACCTTTAAAAATGATCGTCGAGACTCCATTGTATCTCATAAACAAGGATCGTTCTCATTATCAATACGGCACAAAATTACGTAGAGAAACCAGGAGTTCCATGTGTGTACTGAGAAACCATCATGAACATCCCTTGTACATTTCCCACAGTCCACCGCTTTCGATAACATGTGTGTCCTCGAAGTTTTTTGGCTAATTTTAATTCTTTCAGATGTTGAAATTCCCTAGGAAACTGCGGTCAACCTGTTGATCAAAGTAATATGAAATGACCTAAATCAAATCGAGTGATCTAAGTAGTCGATCCAGAAAGGAGATCCAAATGAACGTGACTTAGTCGGGACAACATACAAACATTTATTATTTTAGGCATATAAACTTTGCTAGTACCTAATCTTATATCCATTGTATTCAAGTATCTATAAAAAGAAGCAAACATGTATTAAAGCTACATATAACTTGATCAGTCAAATAGTCAAACCGCAAAATAATGCTTAACATGAGGGATAATGAACATGGCATAAATTTTCATATTGTTTGATATGTATATATAAAAGCTACAACTACTTTATTACCAGCCTCTTATGTATATAGTTTTTCTCAACTAATCCTAGTTGTATAAATAAAGCATGAGGCACTGATACATACTTCACTGATAAACATTTCAATAACAATCCCAGACAATAGACAAACCTAATAAATTCGATAATAATTTAAAAACAATGTAAAACATACAACTCTTTCATGTGCAATAAAATTCAATGCATATCATACAAACATAAGAATATAAAAACACATACAAATATACACATACCACATATATTTAATCCATTAAAGTAAAACATATAAGGGAATAATATATGAGATTAACAACATGATTATAGATAGTACTTACGTTTGTAAGTTGTAACATGAGCATCAAAGTATCTTGAGATCACATCAGTTAAGGAAGTGAGTGTCTTTGTGTTTGAGTGTGTGTTAGGTTGGTCTAGATATAGATTAGATTTGAGGGACATCTAGATAGATTGGATCTGAAGGGAAGTTGCAGACGCAAGTATTAAGAGCCACAAAGTCAACACCTAACCAAAGTGGTACCAAGATATATCTAAGAGCAAATGGTGTAACGGCGAGAGCCCCTCGCCGTGGCTGAGGTGGGGCACCAAATCCGCCGGTGGCTCTCCCGGGTTAGCTTCGCCCGCCTACACCGGCCCCCCCTTTTCGCCGAGCTCTTCGTCACAAAATGAATCAATAGTTCCGTTGGAAAAAGTAAGCCTCCCATCCAAACTATCCGTTGGCAACGGATATATTAAAAAAAAAAAATTTTATTAAAATTAATTTTTAAAATCTATATATATCCAACACTTTTATCATTTTAAACACACACAAATACATTCAATCTATAATTCTTTCTACCTACAATAAAAAAAAATGTCTTGAATCCCAAATGACGGGTTTCCTAATCTCAACTTCTCGCATCTCCTTAACACAAGTAACCCGAATCAATCGCCATCCTCGAACCCGTCGACGCCATCTTCACAAAACTCTATCGGAAGCTCCTCTCAATTCCCATCCGGCCAATTCCCTTATGCTTCACAATACTTTCTGCTTCCTATTTCCCCCCAAAATTAACATCCCGAACAAACTACTTTACAATCAACAATAAAGCGTTTCAAACAAGGGCAACTCAACACAAAACAAAAAAAATTTCAAAATTTCCTAAGCCCAAGAAATGTCCCCGAAACACAATTCAAGGTACCACAACCACAATTACCACCAAAAGAAACCCGTCAAAAAGGAAAACGAATGGCAAAAAAATCCATCCATCCCCACGGTTGATTTGTCCGCGGACGACGACAACATCAAAGACGAAGAAGATGTTGTGATGATGACGACAGCTCCGACTCAAACTTCTATGCGTTGGACACGTGAATAGGAGAAGTTATTGTGCGACGTTTGGGTCGAAGTTTCCGAGAACAATGATATCGGGAATGACCGAAACGAAGAATGCTTTTGGGGGCAGATTCATGACGATTTCAACAAAAGTACCAATGGCGTTTATCGTACCAAGAATATGATAACGGAGAAATGGAATCGGATGCACCTCGATTGTCAAAAGTTTCACGCTATTTACAAAGGAGTAACTCGTAAAAGCGGTGAAAATAACGGTGATGTTTTGGAAGCTGCGAAGGCCGAATATTCGGCTTGGAATAAGGGGAAAAAAATTAGCTTACGAACAAACGGGTGGAGGGTGGCTCTCAAAAAAACACCCAAAATGGACAAGCAGTCGACACTTTGACTTATCGGAGGACCACGGAAATATTCGGTCCAAAATGCTCGGCCTCGACCGACCGGGTAAAACGAGACCGCGCCCAGAAGACAAAATCAGAAAGCAACTGAGACAGCGCGTAGTGGTTTCGGGGCTAAGAAGGACGTATTAAACGAGGGAATTACGCCTGAAGATCGCAAGCCCGTAAATCGTCGTACGAGGCAAAGAAATAAAGAACCAGTCGGCAACGAGAGCTAAAAAACGAGTTGCAGTTATCTCACGATGATGCCGACTCCTTTTTTAGCCTGAACTAAAGAAGACGAAATTATCCAAATAACAAACGGAAGCAACAAATAATGGCGTAAAATCATATTTATTTTCGTAGTTTATTTTTATTTATCATATTGATTTTGTTTATTTTCCGTATGGTTTTTTTTATTTCGTATTGTTTATTTATTTCGTCAATGTTTTTTTATTTGCCGTTATTTGATTTTTATTTTATGAAATGAATTTTAATTTGTGTGAAAAATGGAAAAGAAAATAAAATTGTGAGTGGGTGGGGCCCAAATGAAGAGAAAAGATAAATGTCATGAGTGAAGGGGTGTTTTTGTGTGTTGTATTGAAATGAGGTGGCGCTGAGGTGGCAGCAGTGGGGCCCAAATGAAGAGGTTAAAAATCCACTCACTACAACCCTTTTATTACCAAGAGGGACCGTTTGGTATGCACCTTTTGAACATAAGAATTTGAATTGCTTCCACAATCTTATTGTTAATACTCCAATTACTAGTAACACTGAACTTTATTACACACTTATAAAATCTATGTTTTTTAAAATAAATAGTCAATACATGATGGTCTCGTTGGCAACGAGAATGGTATCTTGCTAATGCTAGTGTTACCCCGACTATAGAACACGTATTCTTCTTACGGGGTCTTTACCGTCTAGCCACGGGAAACCAAGCGTCCGAGCACAATCACCCGACACATGTACGCGGGTGCTGCCTAAGATAGGGCATGATTCACACAGTTTGAAGATAGATATGGTGGCGTATGGTTGGAAAGTGCGAACGTCTCCGCGACGGTAAGGGTAGTCCTTTTAGTCTAGCAACCGCGGCTGCGGCCACACTTACTTGACTGGGGGGACATGATGACGTATAGTGTGGACCGTCCCAGCCCACTTATACTATTATGGGCTTACTTGCTGAGTTGGGCCTACGGGCCATGGACAGCCGTAATGGGCGGCCGTAGCAGACACATGGACTTACGGGTCACGGACACGGGCGATTGGGCCTACGGGTCAAAAGGAAGACACCTTTGGACAAAGCATAAGTCTAGCATAACATAGCCAAGAGCTATATCATACTAGACTGGGGGACTTGTAGATGTATAGTCCGGAATGGGCCGGTAATGGGCCAGGCCCGATAGAAGAGCGGCCCACATCCGACCTAACCCTAATCCATACCCTATAAATATAGGGGTATGATCCTTCTATAGAGGGATAACAGGTTATTTACTAACCACCTCTTACACTTTACCAATATATATGATACTAACTTGACCGTCGGAGGGTGGATCCCGGGGCTCCGGCCTCGGGTCCCCTTCTAACCGGTTCTTCTTTGTTGGCAGCACTATTCAAGGCTCGGGAAGACGACGAACGGCCCAAGGAGAGTCGTCAAGACCAGCCCAACCCAAATTATGCTTCAACAAGTTGGCGCCATCCGTGGGACCCCGAATAAACTATGTTTCGTGTTCTCATACCCCTCCAGCTGAAAGCCACGGCCTCCATCATAGCCTTTTAAAATAATAGTAAGAAAACTGCAAATTATAAAAGGTGCGTTAATAATTATCTCTGGATTATTTATCTTAAATTCGAGTTATACCTAAGTGTCTAGATTGGCCAATACGTCACCATTTATTAATAAGTTAATTGGTGAACGCTTAAACAAATTAAACGTGAGTATACCCTCATATTTTCCATGCATGTGTGTCCCATAATAGTTTAGTTACACAGATTATTTGGGATAATCTTACGGGATTGCAAAATCATGTTTGATAAGATATTTTACATATCTTTTTAATTTGGTAACCAGACATTACCAATATTTTTTAATTTGATAAAAAGATTTTATTCATATCTTTTTTCTTATTTGCAATTATCCCTTACATGTAAATATTATTATGCAAACATTATTTTGCAAAGATTATTTTAAAAGGACTTTTATATTTTTGTCCGTGAGCTCGACTTCCGTCATGGGTCGGACCGGCCTCTTAATAATGTGTCGCGGCCCAACCGCTCCAAACATTATGTCGCGGCCCAACTTCTTTATATTTATGGTCCGCTCGTCGCGGCACAACTTCTTTATATTTTATGGACCGCCAACGTCGCGCAAAACCGCTTCCATATATTTCTTCTGGTCCCGCTCGCAAAAATTAGTCGCGGCCTAATTCCTTAAATTTAAGGGTCCGCATACCAAAAATCCACATGTGCGCCACGGCCCTCCTTATAGCAGGTCCCGGCGCCCGTACTATGATCCTTAATCTGGTACCCGCTCCCCGTCCTTCAAAAAACATGTTGGCGGTGCAACTGGAGCTGAAGTTTTGTTTGGAACATTATTTGATATTCATTTTAAATTAGAAAACCATTATTGTTTGAATCGAACAATATAAAATTTTTTGATTATGCCAATGACTTGCAAAACGTCGCAATACAAAGGATATGATCGTATAAAATGATACGCAAAATATTATTTTTGCATATATATCACTTTATTTGCAATTATCTTTATCTATCTTCTGTCCTGACCTATTTTCTTTTTTATGGTATCAAAGGTCCTTCCGCGATACTCCCGCACATATCGGACATTTATCCCTTTTTTGGTACTCCGCCATCTTTCCCGTGACGCTTCGCACGACCGGTACATATTATCCTTTTTCGGTATCCTCCGCGGAAAGACTAGACCTACTCCTTCCGTGACAGCCTGGCACGTCATACTTTGGGTGGATCCAGTTTAACGGATACATAATGATATACGGACAAACTAATTCATAAGCGGCCAGCATCTTGCACGGGCCGCGGAACCTTTATCCACACGGCATGTTCCGATCGCCAACGCATCGGACATCCGCTCTTTTGTCATAACGACTTCAATTGCTTGCCCAAGAATGGAGACGCGAGCCCCCTCCATGCGCCCATTGAGCTCTTAGTAAGTATTTAAGATTATACATTTGGAGTCAACATTTGTACTCCTGGCCGGGGGCAACCCGCGCAAACAAACTATTTTGATTACCTGTCAACACATGTGATCGCGACTAAACAAAGTAGAAGTGCTTTTCATCTTATACATACCCTCCGTGGAAAGTTTTTTAGCTGTCATGTCATTATGACACATGACCCATGACGCGGTCATTTTTTAATGGCTATACGTAGTCCCTATATGTACCTAAGCTCTTTGCGGAGCGTGCAAGGGGCGTGCAAAGGCTTACTTACATAACCGTGTAAACATTTGATTGTACACGATTCGTAGACTATTGTTATTAAATAATATTATTATTTAACTCCACAACATTCCTGTTGATGAACGGAATTAAATTCCCGAGTCGAGACATAATAAATAACAAACGCTTTGTGTTTCATATTGTAGTAAATGAAGTGGTATTTAATTAACATCAATGATGAATTCCAATACTACTAATTAGTAGTACCTAAACAATACCCACGGTGTAATCATATCACATATGAACCAGCCTACCTTTCTGTTCTAGTAAGAAACCTGTGTTGCGCGGAGCCAACGGCCTGATGGGTAAGTGCTAAATTATTCCTTCCTCCATAAACAAACGAGAATGGTCTCTAGCGCAATGCTAGTGTTACCCGACTAAAGAACCACGTATCTTCTTACGGGGTTCTTTTACCGCTAGCCACGGGAAACCACGCATCCAAGCACATCACCTGACACATGTACGCAGGGAGCTCTGCTAAGATAGGGCATGATTCACAAACACAAATGAAGATGATATGGTACGTATGTTGAAAGTGGAGGTCTTCGCGACGTAGGGTAGTCCTTTTAGTCTAGTAACCGTGACCTCGGCCACCAGGCCACGGTTACTCGGCCACGGCCACACTTACGTCTAGACAGGGGACATGATTGACGTATATGTGTGGGACCGTCGCCAGCAGCCCAATTATACTATGAAGGGCTTACTTGCTGATTGAGGCCTACGGCCAATGACAGCCCGTAATTGGGCGGTCCGTAGCAGACACATGGACTTACGGTCACAGACACGGCGATTGGGCCTACGGCCAAAGGAAGTCACCTTTGGACAAAGCATAAGTCTAGCACAACATAGCCAAGAGCTATATCATACTAGATTGGGGGACTTGTAAATGTATAGTCCGGAATGGGCCGGTAATGGGTTAGGCCCGATAGAAGAGCGGCCCACATCCGACCTAACCCTAATCCATACCCTATAAATATAGGAGTAGGATCCTTCTATAGGGAGATAACAGGTTATTTACTAACCACCTCTTACACTTTACCAATATATATGATACTAACTTGACCGCGAGGGTGTGATCCCGGGGGCTCCGGCCTCGGTCCCCCTTCTAACCGGTTCTTCTTATGTTGGCACACAATTCAAGGCTCTGAAGTACGACGAACGGAACCGCCATTGCTTTCTAAGTCTTCTAGTGGAATCTATTGGACACTCGTTCTTAGATGTCAACAATAGCTGCTAAAGTCCTTTATGTACCAAATTTATTTGCTTTTAATAATATGTCCATGCTGTTTTTCAAAGACGCAATGGGTGTATATTTGTCATTGGCGATGGTGAAATTTTTATTATCCAATCAAGTTGCTTCTTTGCATAGTATTTTGTTAGACGACTTTTAATGTTCTTGTTTTATTTATACTAGTTTTAATGCCCGTGCACGCACGTGGTTTAGACGTTATGTTTTTTTAAATACATGTATGATTTTTTTTTTTATAAGTTATATGTTATAGAGTATTATCGAAATCATATGAAGAGAATAGATTCATATCTTATATATATTATATGAGCTTGAGGATAATTACTAATTTTTTTTTTCTTTTGATTTACCTGTTAACTAACTCGACATTGTGAGCCGACTAATCTCTACAAAACTACTCTTTTAGGTAGCCCGAAGTCGGCTCATGCGAACCTTCGAGGCCACAAGGGGATTAGTTTTCTCCTCGTTATATTCGAACCATTGACCTCCACTTTGGAAGGCTGGTTATCTTATCGTTGGGTATGCAGTTGATATTGTATATGTTTTATGATTCTAGTTGCATTATTGAGTCTGCTATACTTAAGATTAATGGTCACACTTTGTGTTAAAACATGTAAAAATTTAGCTTCGCAATCGAATTTAAAAGCATCAAGTTGAGTTATCAAAATCGTCAATATTTATAGAATATAGAAAGCTAAAAAACTCAAATAAGTATTATGTTTCGTACATACAATATGTTTTGGTCAAACAAAGATTTACATATTGTATATCTTTAATACATATACAAATATAAAAAGAGTTTTACCCATTTTTCCGTCACCAACACTTTTTTAAGATATAAAAGTAGCCTAGATTGTTATATATGATTTATAGGCATATATACATGTCAATGGAATAAAGACTTTTTGAGAAATTTAAATGTTAGAATTTTAGTACGTATTAAACAAAAAGAAAAAAATGCAATTCTTCCAAACACATCAATGAATAGCTAGAAAACCCTTTTTATTAATTTATGATATTTTATGTGCTTCGGTGTTTTTCTATTTGGTTGTACAACATAATTTCAGACCGACAATGAAAAATCCATCAAAAAGTCTTCGGGTAGATTTGAGATGTGATTAGATAGTGTTAAATTTTTGTTTGGAAGTAAAAATTTGTTTACGTTTGTAATATTTTAAAATATAAAGTCTACGGGTATAAAGTTTAAGGGGTTATTTGTTTATTTTTTAAAGTTATAATAAAACATGTAAATTTATAAATTTACACTTAACTCCATATAATTTATTTAAAATTAAAAATCACTAAATTTTTATTAATTACCTCCACTTTTTTCAAGTTTTTTTCTTCACAAATTTGACACATATATTTTTATGTGTTTTTTTTCTCGTCATATTTCTCCACCACAAATTTTTAATTTTGACCAAATCGATTTAATTTTGACTTTTTATTGACCAATCAGATCACACGATTTTGCCTACGTGGCAAAATCAAGCGTTCTGATTGGTCTAATTTTTAAATTCATATGATTCAATTTGATGGAAAACTCCGAAATGATGTAATTCTTTTATTATATAAAAGATTTTAGAGTGGTTGGAGCGGGCCGGTATAGGGAGGTTGGAGTGGCCGGTATAAGGAGGTTGGAGTGGTTGATTAAAGGGAAAGGGAGGTTGGAGTAAGTGAGCCTGTAGGTCCTTGGGTTTAGGATTCTATACAGCCTTTGTAAGAACGATAGCTAACTTGTATAAAATCCAAATCAACTATGTGGAGAGTCAGCTGACTCTGAGTTCAAGTGTTAATGCGGGAATCTTAACACAAGATAAGAAGAACAATAAAAACTAAAATTGCTATTGATTTTCTATTTAAGCATAATGCTTCTATTGATATTTTAATCACGTACATAACATTGTGCCTTAGGGTTCCTTTTATACACCAAGGAAACCCTAATGGGCTTTACAAACGTGTAAAAAGATAATACATATCTTTCCTAATATATCTCCTAAGATATCTCTAAGATAACTATTACTATTCTGTTTCTTAACGAATTAACTAAAACTACAATTTAACTAAAATATGTCCTGTTATATCTATAGCGCTGCTTCTCTACCAGTACTAACTTTAGTACTGCCAGACTTAACTTAGTACTGCTAGTATTAACTTAGTACTGCTAAAACTAACTAATACTACCAGACTTAACTGTTATACTACCAGTATTAAGTCTTTTTACAATCTATTTCCCAACAATCTATTTACCAACAATCTCCCCTACTTGATCTTCACTTACTGGAACTTTCAAGTTCCTTCAATATATTCTTGATCTTCAACTTTAAAACTATTGAGCTTCTGAGGATGCTGTAATAGAATTCTTTGATTATTCTTGACTGCAAATTCTTCAAATCATTCTCTTTTGGATTTTCGCTGTAATATTCTTCAAATTTCTTCAGCAATCCGTCATATCAACAACATTGACTACATGTACATCAAATCATATAGTTTCAGTCTATTCTCATCACTTCCAGGTGTGTTAACTCCTGTGAGAGGTGAATCATTGAAATTTTTAAATGGATTTGATGTCTCTTTACTAGTTAGCCACGTTACTATGGAGTAGCCATGTCCTTTAGGCCTACCAGAAAGTGTGGCATGTTCATGGGTAACTGAAAACCATTTCAACTTAAATTCATAAAACATTGGTGCGAGTCTGAATACCATAATGGTTTGTGGCAAAACCATTACAGCCATAAAAGGATTTGATATGCCGGTACCTATAGCGTTTGTTCTGGGCTAGTCAATCCTTTGGCACTAGAAAAGGTAAAATTCATGGTGGATTGATGGACCAGTTACTCTTTTTATGAAACTGGTGGTAGTTGATATATCATCCACTTTTTGGTAAAGTGTCATACCATCTAATATGTTTTTCAATTTGCCTTTACCATTAAGTCATAATTCTTATGGACTAGTTATGTTTTTCCACTGGCTTTACACAAAACCTTATCTTGTGGGCTAGCCAACTCTTTACTTAAAAGGTATGGTGATGTTGGTTGAAAAATCATACAACTTCATTGGAAAGTATTCTACCATAAAACGGATTTGAGAAGTCTTTACAAGGAGCCGTTTTGCTCCTGGTCTAGCCTAGTCCTTAGTCTGTTAGACATGGTGGACTGATAACCATTGGTTGGGTTAGTGCATAGCTCCTCCACCATGTGTTATCTTCTTCATATCCATCTATAATTTCTAAACTCATCAACATTCACTACTTCCTAATACCGCTTGCTTTTCCATCATTTTCAATTTTGTGTTAGCAATCCTCATCTGGTTTTCCTCCTTGAAGTTTCTTATCTAGCATAGCTTTGCATATCTCAGCAGATAAAGAATATTTTCTTTCACTTAACATATATATATCCATTGACTCCAAGTTTAAACAATGTACTCTACAGGTATCATAATATCTCCAACTTATGATCCTTTTGCTGACCTATGCCTCCAAATTAGGATTGTACTAAGGAGGTTACTCTAACATATTCTTTTAATATTTCCAAAATACTTTCTCCTAGCTCATCCTCTGGTCCATCCATTCCCATACTATTCATGATCAATCCTATATAACTCAGTAAGAATCTTCTCTAGATATATCCTTCAACATAGCACCAAAATTATGTAAAATACATCAGTTCCATCTTCCCTAAACTATTTGGTACAATCCTTTTCTCCTTGCTTTGATGATCTTATAGGTAGCTATATAGGTGATTTTCATAGCTAAGGAAACATGATTAATAGGCATTTTAGTACCTGAAACAGACTCATATTGTTTACTAACTTCACTGATATCTTTAGAATCATCCTTAATCAAGGTCTGTATGCAAAACTTTCCATTGCCATCTGTATTTACTCCTATTTCCCATACTTCTTAGTTGGCTCATATCCTTTGCTTCATCACTCTTACAGTCTTTTTGAAGTATTTTGTCTGAGTTCTTAACCAAATCTTTTCATACCTAGCTTTAGTGGCTGTCAAGTTTATTGGTGTAAAAGATTCAACTTGTGTCCTACAGCTTATTCAAATTACTTCCTTATAACTCTTCAAAACTTAAATTCTTTAGCTGAGATAACTTCCATGTCCCTTGTGTGGGTACTATCCTATATATATACACGGGGTCGATTCTTGGATGGGCTAGGAGTTTCTAGAGAGAGAAACAACTTGAGAGAGAATATTCTTAGAGAGAGAAGTGTTTTCTTTTGTAAATGAATTTTATGACTAGCTACCTGTTCACAAAGTTGGAAAGAGTGCTATATATAGTACTTATATATACTGTGTATTCGTTCCCGACTTAAAACAAAAAACCGTACTATTAAAACTATTTAACTACGAGCTATAATAAAACAGTAAAATTACCCGGGGTGACCCGAGTCTTTTTATAATATCTAACAATCTCCTAAAGGGAGGTACACCCTTGAGAATACCAAACTTTTAATCACTTCATTCTTTAGTCGTAGACATTTGATTCTTGTACATTTGGATAGTAATCTTTTGATTCATCTTAACGCTTGTCTTTGGACTGTGATTGATAAGTGCTTAATTAACATCATATCTTTTACTCTCTAAAACGAGCTTAAATGACAAATAAACAGGACAAAAACTGCCAATTATATGTTTTGTTTTGCTTCTTGTATTGTGCAGGAAGTGGATATCAACAAAAAGACAGATAACTGAGCCAAAATGACAAAAAATGAGCATGAAATGGGACAAGATGTGCAAATCAAGGCCAAAAGTCCAAAAAATGTCAAAGTCAGAGGTCAATACTGATGAATCAGCAGTCAAAACGGGAGCCGGAACTGAAGAAATACTATTTAATGCAATCTTTACCCATCTGATGGGCCGGGAAAAGCCAATAGTAATTATGAAGGACTGTGAAGACCAAAATGGGCTTCAAATCAATTACAACACGCCCATTTGTGTGCAATTGAAAAAGGACTGGTAGAAGACTTTGGAAGGCCCCAATAATAGCCCAGTTACAGCCATTCTCAGCCTATTGTTCACACTAAACCCTCTTCTACCTTATTGGGCTTAGAAAAAGCCAATAACCAAGCCTTAACATTATTGGGGCCCAGACACACCTCAATTGGGCACAATACAAGCCCACACACATTATGGGCCCCTATACAAGACACACACTATTATTGGGCCCAATACAAGCCCAATGGCCCAACAACAAAAACCCAAACCCAAATAACCTTTTTTTATAAAACAATAAGGTACCAAAATGTAAAATTTTAAACTTTGTTTTATAATTAAATTGAAAAAAAATAATGAAAAAGGGTAAAATGCCAAGTTGAAAGTTGTTTTTATAATGATAATGAGAAGAAAATACCACAAGGGCTGGTTTTGCAATTCACTCAAACTCCCTTTTATTAAAACAACAAGGACTGTTTTTGCAATTACCCATAACCTTTTTAATTCTTTTTGTTAATAAACCAGAGGGACTATAACTGTCAAATACCAAACCTTCATTATAACTAAAAAAGGGCTCAAAAGAAATTGACAAGAGAAAGAAAGGTGGAGGGCTGTTTTTGCATCTTTTCCAAAGACTTCTTTTAAACCTGTAACCAACCCGTACCCTCCCCACTTTACCGCCAAAATCAAACCGCCCCTCCCCCATGGTTTTTGGCCAAAACCACCTCTCCAGTACACACTCACAGCTCACCCACACCTTTCCCCACAACCCAATGCCCCTATAACCCCCTCCCCTAACAGAACACTCAACCCGAGACCCATTTCAATGGTGAGATGGTGTGAATGGTAAAACAAGGGCTAGGATTTCTTTGGATTACTTCTACACTTACAAGAAGCACAGCTAGCACACAAAGAGAAGGAAGAGAGCTTCTATAAAAGAGCCAAGACCAAGCCGAACTTCACACACCCTTTTTTATGTTTTAGTGTAATTTTACTTTTAAAAGTCTTTTATTAAGCAATTAGTGTAACTTAGCTTCAGTTAAAAGTGTTTGTTGTAATATTCATGTTTTTAATATAAAAAGTTGAGAATTCTTGAATTTCCATGTTCGAAATTTAAAGTTTAATGTTATTTGTTTAAATCTGTTTAAAGTTGTTAAAAAAGTGTTAAAAGTGATAAAACCTTGGCCAATACCCTTTCTCAGCCCTCATTTTCATGAAACTCAGTTAAAAAATCAAGTTTTATAGAATTAAGGGGGTGTTTGGCAAAGACCCAAAAATGGGTCAAATGGGGTGTGGTATGGGTCACAAGCACTCAGCCATTTTAGGCTGAGTGTTTGGGTTTAATTAGGCCAAAATTTTTATAGTTTTTAGTAAAAAAATTGAGCTCTTAGCTCTTTCTTTTTTCTGTCAAAGTTTTCACAAAAAAATAAGCCTTATCCCCCCCAACACCCCCCCCAAAAAAATAAACAAAAAATGGCTTCTTAAGCTGCTTATGACAGCTCTAGCACTCACTTTTAAGCCTCATATTAATATCACTAAAGTCCTTTAAGACCCTTATTTCTGTTCCTTTGAAGTTGACCAAGTAGAAGTCAAAAGAGTGAAACCCATATTTTTTGAAAACCTTGACTTTTGAGATCAAAAATCAGCAGGTTTTATTGTGATTTAGGACCTCAGATTTTGGAAATAAGTCAAATGACCACCATTCTAAATCTGTTGGGGATTGGTTTGGGGTAAAAAGCACAATTGTGCTTATTCTCATAAGCTAAAAGGTGGCTTAAGGCCAATGTGTTTGCCCTTAACAATGGTTGCAAAAGTGGATTTTCAGCTCTTGATTTCTTTAAATCTAGCTTAATAAGCACTTAAGTTTTTTGTAGATTTATAAAGACCCTAGGTATCCCTTTAATCACCCAAAGTTTTATAGCTTAATGTCTTCTTTAGCATAGCTTATTTTAGTACCAAAGTAGGGGTTTTTCTGCTTTTCTTAAATCAGTCACTATAGCTTATTTCTATTCTAGCTTATCTTAGGGCTTATTCTTGTTAACTTTAGTTCACTTAGGTAGATTAACCCTTAATTTTATAAAGTTACCAAATTTCAGCTTAAATTGAGCTCTTAAGCTCAAAGAAAAAGCCAATAAGCTCTTTGAGCTTTTTAAGTTTCTGTCAGCCCATAAGCTCACTTTTCTGGCTTATTGTGAGCCTTTCAGCCTCTAGTCCTTTTATAAAAAATGATAAGCTCAAGCCCCTTAACAAGTTTTCTTTTATAGCTTTTAGCTAATAAGCACTTTGGACTTGCCTTGTCAATCGGGGTCCACCTCAGGGACCATTTGTGTAATTTCCTCTTTTATAGTTCACTTTGTTAATCCCCTTTGTTAGTTCCCTGTTACTTCGTTTGTCCTTGTGTCCTTTCACTGTTAGTCCTTTTGTTTTAACAACAGTTAACTTTAGTTAGTTTATTTAATTTAATTAATTTAAATTAGGTTTAATATTAATTAGTTTAATTACTTTTAATTAAATCAGTAAAAATTAGGGCTTTTTAGGTTTTTATCTTTTTTATAACTTTATTTATTTTATGTAATTTTTCTAGAATTTTTATAACATTAATTTTTGTCTTTTTCTAATTTCTTAGTTTTAATTAGTTTTTAATCTTTAAAAATTCATAAAAAATCCAAAAATTAATAAAAAAATATTTTTCTTTTTTATAAAATTTTCTTTTGTCATTTAGTGTCTAGGAAAAATATAAAATTTAGTATAGGCTTAATTTTTCTTAAATTTCAGTTTTAGACCCGTTTTACCGGGTGCGTTTTACCGTTTCTTTTCGTTTTACATTCAAACGACCTCCGTTTTAGTTCTAGTTTTCTTTATTTTTCAAGTTAAGTTAATTAGAATTTAATTTTGATTTTTAATTTAATTTAGCATTTATTTTCTTAATTCTTAGTATTTAGATCTCCCGATACCTGATTCTGTTCCCCGTATTTTAGTATAAATCTAATTTTAGGATTTCCCTATAACTAATTTTGTTTCCCGTAGTTTTTTAAGATCCCATTTCCTATACTTGTTTCCCGTAGATTAAATTAGGTTTTATTTAATTAACTTTAGTTTTAATTACATTAGTGTTTCCATCATTCAATTTCTCATCAAACCAGGATAAATTTCAATTGCAGCCTCGTTGGGACATACGACCCGGGAATATCTCTTCCGGAATCTTTTTATAATTGATTCTTACTTGTGTATTTTATCCTTTTGTGGAATTTGACCTTTTGATTGGTCAAGGGCAATTTCGGTCAGGATCTGCATTAGGGTTTGCTATATAGAGTGTCCTATTCACGATATTCATTTTTGGCGCCGCTGCCGGGGAGTGCATTGCTACGATTTCTATTTCCGACTTTGATCTGAACTTGTTTACCTATTATTGTTTATCATATTAAACAAACACAAAATTTTTCTCTTTTCTTTTTATTAGTAATATCATATTAAAAAAAATAAAAAAAAAAAATTGTCCATAAAAATTAAAAATCACTAAATTGGTAAAATTCAAAATATAATATTCCTCCTACTGAGGTATTATCACAATAAGTTCGAGTGAACTGCTGAAGTTCCAATCGAACCAAAGATTTAAAACTTGCCTTCTGTGTCCGCTACGATATACGGCCTCACCTCATTCTGATTAACTAATATAATGTGGTTTAAGGAGGGTTTGTTCCTAGGAACTACGACCGAAAGGAGAAATAAGCTTTCGCGCGCTATTTCCTACTCCTCCGCTCTCCTGTGCCGTTTTTCATTTTGTGAGCCTACCGTGAAGTAAGATGATTTCAGGTTTTAAGTTGTACTATCTGATTTTGTCCAATTGTGGAAATATGTTGTTAATAAATTTCGAAAAAAAAACAAAACTAATCTTCTTATTATTCGTATCAGTAATTATATTCCTTATCCCTCTATCTATTTTAACTTCTTATGACATGATTCGATTGTCGCCCTTAAAGCGATTATTTATAAGCATGTTCGGCTTGTGGAAAAATTTGCAACACTTCTAGCCTTTTGTTGTTCAAAAGAGAAACTCAAAAGCAAGAAGATTCTTGTTCCAATGCCTGGAATGTTTCTCGCAAACAACATTAAGATTGAAGAATTTGTTTCGATTGTGGAAACCTGTTGCTGGTCTTAATTGTCTAGAATGTGACCTAACGAAGATATTGGAGAATGCTTTTCAAAAGTTTCAAAAATACTTCCAGTCTTCAATGACAATTCCAACGTTGTTAATGCTCCTCGAGGAGGCCATTCGTTGTCAAACAGACCCCAGTGTCTATTCCTCACAAAAATCTTCCAACTTATCGACCAAAAACGTGTTGTTGCAGGTGTGGTGATTCGTAGTCTAGATGGCATCTTTTTCAACGATGCACTGTAAGTCTTGTGGGAAAGGTGCTCATTATTGGTATAATTGTCCTCGAAAAACGATTATCTCTATCCGGAACCACCAAAAACATAACTGTTAATGAGAATCCCACAAGCTCGGAAAGTGTGCAAATACAAAAAATTTTTGGCCAATACCAAAATGTGGTTGCAATGATATGATGGACGTTTGTTTTTATTGTAAGATTCGGAGTGAACACAAATGTTTTAATCTCCGTACTCATCTAAAAATCTTCCGATTATTCAAACCAATTCCAAACCAACGACTCATTTCTTATGGATTTTGGTAACAATGGTTTCATTATGGTTACGATTGTGTCACCCCAAGTTCCGTTTATCATCGGAAATGTTTTACAAATCAAGTCTTAATTTCTCACAAAATCCTCAAAGTTCTTCAACAACAATTCTTTGTTGTAACTTTGTGGAGGTTCCTCATGTGTTTATCTCTGTTTTGAATGCTGTTAGGGTGGGACAACCGACGGATAACTCTTATTGTTATTCATGCAATGCATCTGTGCGGGTTGTCGTTTCTAATTGATGGAGTTTGTATAAGTTGTACTTATCGGAATGGAAATCAAACTCGATTTTTTCAACTCCGTACTCTTTTGATCCAATCCTCCAGGTTTCTCTCACCACACCACGGCACTCAAAAGGCATATCTTGTGTGAATTTGCTTGGGGAACGATACTCAATATTGTCACTGCTGTTACACCTAAAGCCGTTTATCGATCAGTTAGGATTACAGCCTTGATTTCAATTCCCCGCAAGATTTGCATAATCTTCAACAGCAAAATCTTTGCTGTGAAAATTGTAGGGGTCCTCATGCGACTATTGAATGTCAACCGATGAGTCAAAACTCTCATTCTTTCGGTTTTGACCAACTTCAAACCCCGCAATTTTCCGTCAATCATCAACCTCCTCAACCAATGAGCATGGAAGCTTTGCAAGCCCAAGAGGACCTAATGAAATCGATTGAAAGCTTTCTCAAAAAGTTTAATCGTATCTCTTTTGGGAAAACGCCTAAGGTTCTATTGCATGCTTGGGACAACTTTATTGAAGTTAAGCACGCTCAACCCGAGGAAGTGCAAGAATTGCTTAGCAAACTTGTTCAAGATGTGAAAATCATAAGTGACGAGCTATCTGAGTACATCAATACTCCGGCTTGGAATCGCCCTCTCGTCTACTGTGATGATGATGATGACGAGGACTATACCATTGCAATCACACCCGTTTTATCAACCGAGGAGCCCGTAAACTCTCTAATTATGGAGAATGAGCATCTTGACACAATTTCGGCAACGGAATCGGACGAATTCATAAAGTCTAGTGTTGAAATCCTTGTCCCAATCCCAAGTGAGTCCAAAGGTGTTCCCAAAGTGTGTGATGTGCCTTTTCATGACAATTCTCCGCCTCTTGACATTTCAAAAGATCAATCTGAGGATTTCTCTGATTCTAACGTTGATTCTACTTCGACTGATGAAGATTCCTTCTCTAGTAACGATGTCGAGTATGTTGAGGCATCACCTCCCAATTCTGAGCCAGTTAGCTCGAAGGTGATGGAGATTGTTATTCCAGAAGTTGGAAGGATTGAGGATGACATTCTTTTAATCAAAGACGATACCCTTCGTGAAAAATTGTTGAATGTCAATCGTCTTGTTGCTAAAATCAAAGCATTAAAAGATAATCCCGTTCCATCTTCCGTTGTTGTGACCAAGTCTACCTCCACATTTCCTAACCTTTTCTTGGAGGAGACTAACACCTTTGATAATTCTTTGCCCGAATCGGAAACTTTCTGCTTTAATTTGGAAGAGCCTAGTAGTGGCAGTCCCACTACTCCTTCAGATTTATCTCTTCCAGATTATGAAGCTTTCTCAAACGATCACATTGAAGAGACTAGTAGTGGCAGTACCACTACTTATTCTGATTCTTCTTTTTCTAAATATGATTCGTTCATCTTTGATCTTTCGATCAATTCATATCATCCTTCCAATAGGAGTGATTTTCATGAGGAGTTCGCCGATGAACTCGCTCAAATCATATCTCAACCAGAGTATGATTGTTTCTTTAAGGATGAGCCCGAGCTGGGCAATTTCACAATGGATGTGGTGGGAAATATTTTCCAAAAAAGAGAACCAAGAGTTCATGTGCTTAATATTTTGCCCACCCTTGAGTTAGATTTCATACCTTCTAGTGAATCTATTTTCGCTTATGTTGTATGGATCTTTCTCCCATTTCTGTTCATTCCCGTTATTCCACCTTATCTTCTCTCCTGTGGGGATGAAGACACTATATTTGATCCCGGCATTTCAAAAGTATCATTCTTGTAAGCCGGATGTATCTCATCGGAGTGGAACTTTCATGAAATTCAATACTTATCGTAGTCACTTGAATGAAAGTCCGATGATGATTTTAATTTCCACTTGTTTCCTCAAGGATCCATAAATCCTTGTGATGGGTCAAGCATCGCGACCCTAAACAAGCGCTTCGTGGGAGGCACCCCATGCTTATCCGTAGTTGTAATAAGTGTTGTTGTTGTGTAAGATAGCTTGTCTTTTCCATTACCCGTGTTTCCATGTTGTTGTTATTGTCCAGGATTGCCCGGATTGTGAAGACTCTCAGTTTTGTCATTCATCAAGAGTTTCACATCCTCAGCTTCATTTGGGAATCCGATATCCTAATCTTATCGACTAACGTTTTATCTTTTGGCATACCTCATAAATGAAACGGCCTTAGGATTAATGTAGTACCCTTCAAACATCGAGGACGATTGTTTAGTTCAGTTTGGGGGTATCTTCGATTGAAATGTTTCCTGCCAGCATATACCACTAAACCCGTTTTTACCACCAAATACCAAAAAAATGAAAAAATTGAAAATTTTTCAAAAATATAATAAGATGTTTTGGGTCCGCAGTTTATGCTTTTCTTTTGGTAGAATAAGAATAATTTTGACTGATCGGGCGTGTTGACCCTACTAGTTCCTTTAGTCAAGCTTTCACGAATTCTATACTTTGAACTTATTAAAATGTGAAAACGAAAATGATTAGAGAGTTAAATATAAAGTTGATGTGCAAAGGCAATAAAAAAAAAAAAATAAAAAAAAAAAAAGATTCTTACTAAAAAAAACTTATTAACGATAACTTGGTGGTTTTCTCTCCCCGAAATTTCTAATCCAACTCTAATCATACGTACGTCAATTTTATTCAACTAAGTCAATCGATGTTTTCAGAAAAAGCTTCAATTTGTAACTTGAGTTTTCAAAAGTCGAGATTTATAGGGATTTACAAGATAAATGCCAAAGAAGCATGAATGAAAAGTGAATGCAAAAAATGAGCATGAAATAGAAATTTGCCAATGAAGCATACAGTTGATATATATGGAGCAAGTAAAGATAGTGTCGTGACTATTCCCACTCCGCTAGCAACGTAGGTGGTGGTTCAAACTAAAACGTCTTTGCTTCAGGGATTTGGTGTGTCGTGATATCATCACTTGGAAAGAAAGGTCTAGGTGAGGGTCAAACTAAGACACTAATCCCATAAGCGATATTAGAATAAGGTGATGATGTGATTTCCACTACGCTAGCAACGGGGTGGGTCACAAACTAAGAACTAGCCGAGGTCGTTGGTTTGATATCCTAGCTCCGTTAACCACGAGGTAAGGGTCAAACTACAACGCATTCCTAAGCTTTTAAAGAACTCTATGATTATGATGTTGAAAAATGTTGCAAAAAGTTCTAAGTTTAAATCTCGTAATTCAAGTTACGAAGTCTAATAAGTTGTTGCTTTGAGTCATGATTCATTGTTGAACAGGACTATGAAATAAGTTTTTGGACCTATGATAAATTAAAATGAGTGCACACATTCAATCGTATAAAAAAAATATCCCCGCCCCATGTTTTTTTTTTGGTGGGAAAAAAAAAGATGAAAATTCACAAGTCAATAAGTATGAGGCTAACATATAAACTTATATCGACAATGGATCTGTTTTAAATTTGCTGTTAGCTTGAACTTGTGAAAAATCGAGACGATGAAATAACCGTCATATACATCCGTAGAATCACTCTACGGAGGCTTCTTCATTCTATGATCCCAAGTTATAATAAATAAAGAAAGTCAAACTTGTTAAAAAAATAGAAAAATCCAAAAATCATTAGTTGTAGTTAGTGAAAATAAAGAACATGTGTGAAAACGGGCATACGTATTTACTTCATAACATTGTTGAGGACACACAAAACCTAGTTTTGGGATTTGATAAAGTGCTTAATTACACATATCTTTTACCTCTAAAAACGAGCTTAAATGACCAAAAACAGACAAAACTGCCAAATATATGTTTGTTTTGCATTTGTATTGTGCAGGAAGTGGATATCAACAAAAAGACAGAAAACCAAGCCAAAATGACAAAACTGAGCATGGAATGGAAAAGACTGTGCAAAATCAAGGCCAAAGTCCAAAAATGGCAAAGTCAGAGTCAATACTGAAGAATCAGCAGTCAAAACGGAGCCGGAACTGAAGAATACTATTGAATGCAATCTTTACCCATCTGATGGGCCGGGAAAGCCCAATAGTATATTTATGAAGACTGTGAAGACCAAATGGGCCCTCAATCAATTACAACAACCCATTTGTGTGCAATTGACAAAGACTGTGAAGACTTTGAAGGCCCAATCCTAGCCCAGTTAACAAAGTATCAGCCAAATCTCCAGCCATTGAACACTTAAAAGACAAAACCCACTCCATAACCTTATTGAGGCCTTAAAAAGCCAATAACTTAAGCCTAAACCTTTATTGGCCCAGACACACTCATTGGGCCTCAATACAAAGCCCAATAGCCCAAACAGCTTTTTTATTAAAACAAAAGTACCAAAAATGTAAATTTAAAAACTTGTTTTATAATTAAAAATGAACAAATAAAACTTTATATAGGGCCTAAAAATCAAGTTTTAAAAAGTAGTTTATAAGGAAAATGGTTTAATAACACAAGGACTGTTTTTTTGCAATTTTCAAAACTTCTTTAGTTATAAAAACACAGGGAACCATTCTTGCAATTTCAAACCCTTTTTAATTTTAGATATAAACCACAAGGCCAAAACTGTGCCACTTTCCAAACTTTGTTATAACTAAAAAAAAAAGGCTGAAAAAGAAAGTGACAAGAGAAAGAGAGTTGAGGGGCCATTTGTGCCTCTTCCCCATTGTTCGCTTTTAAACCCTGCAACCCACCCCCCGTACCCGCCAAAAACCATACAGCCTTTTCCCACGTTTCAAGCAATACCACTCTCCCAGTCCCTTTCCAGCTCCACCCTCACCTCTTTCCCACCTTACCTGCCCTTAATAACCCCTTTCCCTGTCAAAAACACACAACCCGAGCACCCCCATGAATGGTGAGATGAAGAGAAGACCAAATGGAGGGCTAGGATTAATGTGAGCTTCCACTCTACAAACTCTCACAACCAGCTACAACCCAAGACTACAAGTCCTTTGAAGACTTTTATACAAGAGCAAGAACAAGCCGAACACATACTTTTTTTACTTTTTTTAAGTGTAAAATTTACTTTAAGTTTGCATAAAATCATTGTACTAACTCATTTTCTATTTAAAGTTTTTGTGTATCATTTTCAGTCTTAAATAAAAGCTAAGAGTTTTTGAGAAAATTGCTATTGTCAAAATTTCAAGCATCATTTGAGTAGTTTAAATCTGTTTAAATGGATTAAACATGTGTTAAAAGTTATATAAGTTCACTTGTAATCCACTATCTCTGCCTTATTTCACCAAAATCAGTTAAAAAATTCGATTTTATATAAATAAGGGGGTGTTTGGTTTAGTCCCAACATGGCATAATGTTGTTAGGCAAGGGTCAACTCAACATCAGCCAACTTGGCGAGTAGTGTAGGTTAATCAAGCCCCTTGATTACCACTTTTAGTTTTAAAATCAATTTAAAGGCTGATTTTTTTTTCCTTCTGTCAAAATTTGAATAAGCATAAATGAGCTTAAAGCTCAAAGCTGCTATGGCAAGCTTAACATCACCATGTGTCTCTTTGTTTGTTTGTTTCTAAGCCCACAAACCAACCCCATTGTGCGTCCCATTGGCCTGACCAAGAGTATAAAACTATATCAAAAAAAACTAGGTTTGCAAACTTTTAAGAACCCTAATTCAAGCCACAAAACCAGCAGGTTTAAGCTTACCATATGAGCTCAACTTTGGAATATCAGCTCATTTTGTTACCTTTTAAAATCTGTTTGAGTTGTATTTTGCTAAAGAAGCCCTTGAGAGCTATTGCATAAGCACAAAAAGCCGAATATGCTCATTCCTGTGTTGCCCTCCCTGGTGCTGAGCCACTAAATCTCAGCCCCTTGTTTAGCTTATTTAGGTATTAAAGCCTAGGATCTTATTAGCTTTTATTTGTATGCTTACATAGTAGTTCTTTAAATCCCCCACAATCTTGTAGCGTATTATCCCCCTCAAGTATAGCTTATTTAGGCCTTAAAGGTCCATTTTTTCCTATTTTCTTTCTTATGTTAAAACTGAGTCACATAAGCTTAAAGCCTTATCAGCTAACTTTAGGGCTTAATTTAGTAAACCATAGCATAATAGAATTTCCATAGGCCTAGTAGCTTATATCTTAATTCTCCAGCTTATCTGTGAGCTAAACTTCAAAAAGTAAAGAAAAATAAGCCAATAAGACTTAATTCACTTTCAGCCCCAAAACTCATATTATTGGCATATTTCTTTGAGAATCAGCTTATGTGCTTTTTATGAAAAAATGCTCCCCTTAAAGCCCCTGAACAAGTTTGCCCCCCTCTTTAGCTTTTGCTAATAAGCACAGATTTGACCCTCCTTGGCAGTCGGGGACCACTTCAGGACCATAGTGTAAATTTGTCTTTCTAGTTAACCATTGTTAGTTCCCCTATGGTTAGTTAGCCTGTTTACCATAGCACCGTTTGTCCTTGAGTCTCTTTTCCACTGTTAGTCCTTTTAGTTAACCCACAGTTAGTTTATTTTAATTTAATTAATATAAATAAGAGTTTAAAATTTCATTATTTAATTACTTTTATATAATTCATAAAATTTTGGGCATCTTTATATTTTTAGAATAGTTAACTTTTTCTTTATTTTTATTTTGATTTTTTTTCAGAATTTTTTAAAACTTTTAATTTTTGTCTTTTTCTATTTTCTAGTTTTAATTTAGTTTTAATCTTTAAAATTTATAAAAAATCCAAAAATTATAAAAAAATATTTTTCTTTTTTGTAAAATTTTCTTTTGTCATTTATTGTCTAGGAAAAAGTATAAAAGTTTAGTGAGGCTTAATTTTTCATTAACTTTCAGTTTTAGACCCGTTATTACCGGGTGCGTTTTACCAGTTTTCTTTCGTTTTACATTCAAACGACCGCCGTTTTTATTCTATTTTTTTTTATTTTCAAATTAAGTTAATTAAATTTTAATTTTGATTTTTAATTTAATGTCTTCTTGAGGGATAACTTCACCATGCATCTCTAGTTGACTAATTAGCTTTTGAATCCTTTCATAGGTTTGCTCAATCACTTCTGTGCTGGATGCATCAAAGTTTTCATATTGCTGCTTCAGAAGATTTTTTTGAGTTTTCTTTGTAGTAGTATTACCTCCAAATCTATTCTCAATAGCCTGCATCAGTGTCTTAACATCCTTGTATGAGTTAAAATTTAATTGATGCTCATTAGGTAAGGCCATCAACAAAGTGCTTCTTGCCTTTAACTCTGCCCTTTTTTGTGCCTTCTCTTCAACACTTGTAGGAGGGTTAACAATCTCCTTACCATCAACAGTTTTTGTTACTATAGGTGCATTACCATCTTCTACGATCTCCCACATAGTGTAATCAATGCACTATAAGTACTGCTCCATCCTCATCTTCTAGAGATCATACTCACCAGGTTAGAGTATGGGTAGCTTGATGGTTTGAGTAGATTGAGAATCCATTGCTTCTTGAAAAAGTAGATCTTGTGTGTAGTAAAGGTTCTTCTTATTCAAAGCTTCTCACAAGCTTTGATACCACTTGTTGATCCCAATAGAATAGTTCTTTCTTAGCTTGTATAAGGTTAAGTTGTATTAAATAAATTCAAAACAACTATGATAGAAACTTTGATTGTGAATATCAAAGACTATGCAGAATCTAGTCAATGATACTAAGAAGAATTTCAATAAAACAGGAATGAATAAGATCAATAACAAACAGTTTACCAAACTTCCAGCCTCAATATAATACGAACACTCTTAATAGTGTTAGGGTTGCAAAACCTTGAAGCTATGACAATTCTATGAATGACTCGATTTGATACTTTGATACTGATACATAGAAGTCTATACCCTAGGTCCTCCTTTTATACACGAAGGAGTCCTAATGGGATTACAATATTTTCCTAAGTTATCATGATATTCTAAACAAATAACTTATACGTATCTTTTACAAAAATATCTCATAAATATCCCATAAGCAATCTTTATCTTTTCTCTGAGCAGTCTTTATCCTTTCAGCAGTTGTAATCTTTTAGCACCAACAGTAGTAACTTTTGTACCAGCAGCACTAACTGTGTACATGCAGCATTAACTACTTAGAAAGTTTTCTTCAATCTTCATCAGCAGTACTAAGTTACACTAGCAGTACTAACTTTACTCTAGCAGTACTAACATTACTAGCAGTAGTAATATACACTAGCAGTAGTAACTTACACTAGCAGTAGTAACTAGCAGTACTAACTACTTAGCATATTTTTCATTAAGATTACTAACAACACTAATTTATACTTAGCAGCAGTAACTAATACCTTAACAGTCTTAACTTCCACTTAGCAGTAGTAACTTCCAAACAGCATCAAGAGGCTTTTAATCCCAACAAAATCCTTTTTAGCTAACTGAGTTTCATGTTGAATGATTAACTTTTCATTTTCAAGTTTGAAACAATCACTTTGAATTGTATCTTTTTCTTTTAAAAGTTGGTTAATTTTGTCTTTATCATTTCGTAACTCACGTTTCAAATCATCACATGTTTCTTTATATTTTGAACACTAAACTGCTTGTGACTCAAATGTTTTGACCCGATCCTTAAACGTCTCAAGCTCCTGTTGTAGCAAATCTTTTTGCTTTTTAAGCTCATTATTTACACGTTTTTGTTTTTCAGCTTCACGTTGTACATTATATGCAAGCATTTGTATTTCATCATTTTCTTCATGATCAATTGAATCATGTTTAGACGTACCACCATTATTGTCCACATACGGATCATCAAATATGATACTAGAATCAATTCTATCATCATCCGTTGTTTGAATAATAGTTTTACGTTTCACATGACTTACTTGTTCATGTGCCTTGGATGAAGCATGTACCTGACTTACAGCCTTGTCATCATATGATGGCACAGTGTTAGTAGTTTCAGCAGCTGGTTGAAGTCGGGCCATCAACATGACAGATGCAGTCAATTCATCCAACGATTCCTCACCATATGCATTATCAAGCATGAAATCATTTTCTTCGTTGCTGAGATGACTTCCAGCTTCATCCTTCATTGCTAGCAACATTTGTTCTCTGAAATACTTAGCATCACAAACTTTTGGTTTCTGACAGTCATGAGCATAATGACCTTTCTCATTGCAATTATAGCACTGCACATTTGCTTTATTTGGAATAGAATCAGTTCGTGGTACACGCTGAACAATCTGATTGCTTTCATCACTTGCATTTCCTGCATTAAATATTTGATTCCTATTTCTTCCCATATTCTTGTTAGCAATTCCTCCGTAACCTGCAGTCTTGGTTTGTATGTCAACTCGTCCATCCTTTTAATTCGTTCCCACAGAGTCTAATGATTCCCCTTCTTTTGCTGCGAACTTATCAAATTCATCCATAAGCCGTGAATGTCTCACAGTATCAGTAATATCAGATCCATGCATTAACCTTTTAATTCGTTCCCACATTTCTTTAGCATTTGCGCATGCATCCACTAAATTGTATATGTCATTTGGTATTGCTTGAAGAATGTAATTCATAACCCTGACATCGACAATATATTTCTTTTTATCACCCTCAGTCATTTTAGACAATGGTTCAAGTATTTGTTCTTGAGGGTTATCAGGATTAGGAACCAGTGGTCTTTTATAAGGTCCATGTTGTATCGAATGCCACATCCTTTCCCCTTCTTCAAGCTGGTTATCCAAAAACCTTTTGAATCGACTTTCCCATGGAATATAATTCCCCTTTTCAAGCATTGGAGGTCTTGCATTTGCTCCTGAATCAGCTAAGGTTTGCTGATTTGAGTTGTTTGAATTATTTAAAGCAAACATGATGTATCAAATGATTACAAAGAAAACTTGGATCGTTTTAGAGATAAAGTATTGTAATCGTGAAGTGAACGAGCAATAACAAGCTTGACTTGTACTACAACGAGTCCGTGAGTAATTAAAAGACTAGATAACACTTAAGCTTGTATACGAAAGCTCAAGTTCCAGTGATTAGAAGTTACGAAACCCCTTTAACTGTGTTACGAAACCCAAGGAATGAGATACGAAACCGTTGAACAATATACGAAACCTCAAAACTGTGTTACGAAACCTTTTCCAATGAGTTACGAAACCTTTCAAGTATGAAACCAATGTTACGAAACCTCTTGAATATGAAACAAATCCCTACGAAACCTCTGATTTACGAAACCACAAAGAGTAAAGCTTCCACAGTCTATGAAACCAAACGGTTACCGAAAGCTCAAGGATACGAAACCCCCTTTTGTAAAATCCAAATATCCTCTACTTACGTAAAAACAAGAATTCACTAACTTTCGTAAATTCTTAGCTACGAAACCTAAAGAAATTTTATTAATCTGATTTTAAGCATTTTTAGAATGAAAAACACAATGTTATCTTTACAAATTAAAAAATTTCTATTTCACGAAAGCTAGATTCAAGTTTACGAAAGTAATTCTACGTTACGAAAGCTAAACAATGACTTACGTAAGCAATTTCCCGCCTAAAAAACCGTTACCGAAACCACTTTCATGCTTACGAAAGTTATCAAATCCACTTTTTTGATCAATTTAAATCCAAAAACACGTATTTTTCATAAACGAGATATTAAATCTACAATTTGATGGTTACGAAAGCTAATAGTTTGCGTTTGAAGATCAAAAACACATCAAATCATAAATCTAAACCATACGAAACCTACTGTTCATCCTTACGAAAGCTCAAATGATCGAATTTCTTACAATTAAGCTTGATTTGATCACGAAATACACACACTAGATCTCTCTCGGCGATAGATACCACTTGTTAGATGCTATGTTTGCTAGGTAGTAATCATACGAAAGCTATTGAGAATGAAGGAGAGGAGCTAGAGAGTATTTTCATCATTTTCTAAATTTTCATTTCAAAAGGGGAAAATAGAAATAGGAGGGAGAAGTGAAGTTACAAACTACAAGACTTGTATAAATACTCCTTCAAGATGAGTATTTATACTTATTGCTTATTATATTCTATTTTTTTAAACTTAGTCAAACCTTGGTCAATTTTACTTAACTTTGACCAAGATAGAATTTACTACATCATAACTACTAATAAAACTATAAACTAAACTAAGACCAATTCATAATAATAATTAACACTTTTATCGTTTCTAGCAGGTTACTCTATATATGACCAGAAAACACAAAAATATGTTGAGACCATATGCAGAGCAATATACGGAGCAACTATTATGCGTTTTTCCATTATAGGTGTTTATGGAAGAAATAGACGATGATTGGAAGAAATGGACGATGAATATTAGTCTTTTAAAGGAAGAGTTAACCCGCATTTCAGTGTGAGTTAAGCTACATGATGTTCCATTACAGGAGTTTTCGGAGGATGGAATCAGTCTCATCGCAACACAAATTGGTAAGCCACTCATGCTGGACTCTTATACTAGTTCGATGTGCATTGATTCTTGGGGGTCGGAGTAGCTTTGTCTGTTGTTTGATTAAAGTTAAAGTTGATGCTCCTATGAAAGAGAGTATTACTATGGGTATTCCATTGCTTGAAGGTTTGGGTTTCTCTAAGGAAACAGTACGTGTTGAGTACGAGTGGAAACCATCACGGTGTGATTTATGTAAGATCTTTGGCCATGTTTATGATACTTGTCCTAAAAATGTCAATGTTACTGATCCTAGTGTGGAAAAACATGATGATGGATTTCAAACGGTTGTCAACAAAAGGAGTGGTAAGAATGGTCCTAATAGTAACCCTAATAACCGAAATGGAGTGAATGGTGGTAAGGTTGGTGGCCAACCCCTAAGCCAAAATTCAGGTATGAGCCAAAGGCTTTGGGGACCATTCCAAAACGGGAGCTGATTCTAGTTCGAAAGTCAGTTTGAGTAACACTTTGAATAAACAACCTACTAAGATTGGTGATATTTCCATGTCATCAAATGTAAATCATCCTACTAAAACCGGAGGTGTATCTTCTAAACCCATTTGATG
>BQNB010059614.1:0-37256 GCA_026074375.1 Tanacetum coccineum | reverse complement strand
TAACTATTCGGGAAGGGATTAATTCATTATTATCATCCAAAACTACAGTCATCCCTCTGTTTTTTGGTACAACATGAATAGGGCTAACCCATGAATTGTCTGAAATTAGATAAATTAGCCCGAAATTAAGTAGTTTCCCAATTTCGTTTTTCACAACATCTTAGACTTTTAGATTTAGACGCCTTTAGGGTTGGATGACTGGTTTGTAATCATCCTCCCTTAAAATCTTGTGCGTACAGTATGACTAACTGATTCCCTTGATGTCTGACATTTTCCAAGCAATTGCCCCTTTTCTTCTCTCCAATACTTGCAGAAGTGATGTTTTCTCAATTTCGGACAATTCTAATGAGATAATAATGGGAAAAGATTCGTCTTCATGAAGGTATGCATATTCTAAATGTAGAGGCAAATTCTTCAGCTCTGATTTCTTATCATCAATCTCGTTAGCACTTGCAGAATATAGATGTTCACTTTTAACATTGTCACCATTTGAAATTCCCGGACAATGGCGCCAAAAACTTGATGTGTTGTATTGTAGGGTTGTTTTTTATATGATTAAAGTTTTAAATTTATATTTTGCCGACTCAATCAAAAACAACACTTTAACAGGTAGTGTACCCGATCGGTAGTAGTTTCGTGGTAAGTAGGATGTCGATCACTGATAGCCAGGTTAAATCTATCAATTTAATTAATATCTTTGTTATCTAGTCTATGTTAATTCAATTATAATCCTATGTTAAACCTATGTCAGTCTAAATCCTAATTCTAATGGAAAAGGGGGGTTTTCAGCATGAAAGACTGGCACGGTTTGGTTGGTGGCTACAATCAATTCAAGGAACTGTTACCCACGCAAGCTAATTAACAAAAGATAAAAGAGCGGTTGAACCTTATATAAGAAAATTATATTAACTATTATTAATCCGATTAGAACGTTGGTTTGTATATTTAGTGCAATGATTTCTTCTCTCGAGGTGTAACATCTTAAGACTAGCGACTTACATCATCCTAGACCTAGACAACGATTAATTTAAGTCCATAAATTAAATCATCCGCATAAAGCATCCTTATTTGCTGATTATAATCTATCTTAGGGATTAAAGCAATGGTGATCTTGTTAAACCCTAGCTCATAGAGACTTTAACCGTACTTATCGCTTAATGGCAATCTATACACTAGTAGTCCACTTGTCCAACTATCCAATGGAATCAGAACGTTATTTGTTGAATTATCTAGGTCACCTGCTAGTCAACACGATCAATAAACCATTGACAATATCCAATTAACTAGTTAAGCCCGAAGCGTATCCTAGACACAGACTTAGAAGGACAATATTTGTGTAACTATTATTCTAGATGTATAAATTACTATATGGAGAGCTATCCCGGACTCTAGATTCGCTTGGTCCACTTAGCTAGATCCAGTTGAATGATAGGTCGCATACAAAAGCGCGTAAACAAGTATAAATTGATAAACATAAACAAGCATACAACGATAAATCAAGAAATCGATATAAACAAATACCAAACATTCAGATCTTCATAATAATGGCTAATACCCGAAGGTATTAGCCTTCAAACATCATAATAAATACAAGAGTAATAATTTAGCCAAGGTAAACTAACCGAGTTAACGAATGATACCAAAAACTGAACGATTACTAAAGTATATGGAATTACACGATGTCTCCTATGGAATTGAATACGTTGCTCGACCTCTTCTGCTCTTTTTCTCCTCTGAAAATCGACTTTTGTGGTTTAGGTATCGAGAATATGATTTAGCACACTTAAAACTCGTTTTTGAGTTTTCTATTTATAATGTCTGGAAGTCGGTTCAATACGGCGTATCCAATGGGTTGGATACGGCGTATTAGGGATTTCTTGGAGTAGGGACCACGTTTGATATCTTCTAGAATATTATATTGATTCCATATCTTAAATACGGCATATTGAGTCCTCTGGATACGGCGTATTGATCTTTAATCTTCTGTGGTCTTTGGTGAGTGCAGGCACGGATACACCGTATCTTCCTTGATAGATACGGCATATTGGTCTTTAGAATAGTAATCTTTAAAATATCTTCATTTAAGCTCCAGAATGCGCGCCTTTTGCTATGTTTCACCAATTACTCCATAATTACTGCAATTCTCAAATATAAATGATTAAGTAACAATTCTTTGCAATAACTATACAAAATGGGTTAATATTGTGGGATAAACGATGCTATAAAATAGATGTTATTTGATGTCATCAGACTTCTACACTAACTAGTGGGTTGTCCTTGGGTAGATCCCTTCGGTTCTGGTTGGATCATGGGAACTAATGCCTAACCTTACCAACCTTATAACTTTGATAAAATTAAATACATGTTCAGTATTTTTGGTACAGTTCACCTTGCCATAAACCAATTGAAAAACTCAATCATGTCACTTGTGATATAAATATCAAAGCTTTTAGTACCTGGATTGTTTTTGAATTTTTAGAAACGCTTCCCCTCAACATGTGCATCGATTAAATAAAAATGTTTAGCACAAGGAGGATGGAGTATACACATGAGTCCACAAAATCACATTTTTATCAGTTTTCATATTTAAATCACATTTTCTCCCCTTATTAAAAATGTCAAATCCGTTGATATTTTAGATACCAATGGATTCGAATATGTTGGAAAAACTGGAGAAAAATGTGTTGATTAATCATAAGCTGAATGAGGAACATTTTAATGCTCCCCCTTAATCTATGAGGGATTCTGTTAGTGTCAGGTATGATAGGTTTGAAAGATTTTGAATTTAATGAAAAATTCATGAAAACTTCATACACTGACACATAACACTAACTACAACACTACTTTATAATGTACAAAGTTTACAATATATTACAAATGATATTAACCTTATAAATGGAATGAAGAGATCATTCCGTTCTCTGAAGAAGTTTGTAGTCAATATGGCGAACACGTCCACCAATAAAGCATTCCAAGTTCTGAAAGATCCTTCTAGTCTTGAGTCTCTGTTCAATGGCATGTATGAATTCCTTGCTCCTTTCCACATCCTTAACCTTCCAAAACCGCGTGTTCATACCCGGATTGTGCCGATTAACCTTGTACTCCTTAACTCTGTAATCCAGTGCTTTCATAATATTTGTCAGCGTACCATCACTGAACTTGTAAATCTCATTGAACCTCATGATCTTTCGTTCATTGTTACTGACAAGGAACACAACTGCTCGAGGCGAATCAATGATTGTATAGTCATGCTTATACTCAAAGCCTTTTACATCCCATTTAGGTTTAGTGAGATTCAGTTGTTTCTGGTAGCTCTCAATGCCGAGTTGGAAGTCTTCAACCCGTTGTCAAATCACTAAGTTGCGTGTCCACAATTTAATAGCAGTAGAAAGCATACGTATGTCTGAACCAGGAAGATGATTTAGATAACCTTGAAGAAGGAGCACATTCAGGTCTTCAAAGTCACTAGGAAACAAGTTTTTGAAGTCCTTTTCTACAATCGTGTATTCTTGATGATCAGCTCTGCACAGTGTGATCTCTTTCAAGTAGTCTTACCCGTAGGGAGAGTAGGCTTTTATTCTAACAACACTGAGTATACGCATGTGAGTTCTGACAACCTTGCAGCTTGAGTAACTAATGTGTCGGTCAATGTAGAATTTCTGACAATTAAACCACCAATGAGAGATACCATAAGAGGCACTTATGTCATAGGTGCAGACATCATCGATCCACATATGCTCAGGTACGAGTAGTTCAAGTCTAAAGTCATGATAACGAGCAGCCTTCATCTTGGAAATTGACAAAGCTTGTTTGCATCCCTTACTGCCATATCGCAAATAATCCAAGTCTTTGTTGAAAAAGAATTGAGTTTGAATAGTGACATGACATGGTGGACCACTAAGAGACAGAGGTCTGCTAATATCAATTCTAACTTGATCACCTTCTGGATTAGCCCAATCAATCTGATTGGTAAGCATCTTGTGACATTCTTCCATCTGGATATGAAGATGAACGACGTCTGGGTAGAAAGCTTTAATGACTTCATAATCTTGGCCTTCAAGATCTGCTTAAGTAAGCTCGGTCTTTCCCACTTTTTGGCAATACCAGTTCATAAACATCCTCATATCCCCAGTCTTCTCAAGTAAAGAGTTCTCTGCCGGAGCTTGATACGTGAAGACTAACGCAATGGCCCAGTTGTTTTTAGCATCATGAATGTGGGATGTAGGAATGACCCAGGAAGGTTCTGGAGTGGCTGGTTTGTCATCCTCTAGAATCAGCTTCAACCATTCTGGCATTAGCTTGATATGTGGAAGATGTGCATAACCAGTATCTTCTAAATCAGATATACTTGCAGTATTAGGCATTGGTATGTCTTCGACTGGTTGTTCTGAATGAGGACTGGACTGTTGCTTGGAGGAGCTTGAGGGAACATCTCTTGTATTAGACGTCTTCCAGGAAAATGACTGTAGAGCTGGAGGCTGTGAAGAGCCTGAAGCGCCAGAGTCATGTTGTTTCTTTTTGCTGAGATCAGAATCTAGTAAAGGAAGAGGAGGATCTTGAACATCATGTCATCTCTTGCAAGACTTATCCCGTTCAGCAAAGAATTCGTCCCTCTATGCATGTTCCATGGATGCCTCAAGAGCTTCATAGAGTGCGTTATGTTCTGGAAGTGATTTGTAAGAACCAATTTCAAACATCCTTTGGTGAAACATTTCTTTCAAGTCAGCTTCGGGCAAGTCTCTAAAGCAATCTATAAGGGGAGCTTGTAGAGCTATTTGTACCGCTTCTTTGACATTTTCACAAACAGTTTCATCAATCTTATGTGGCAGATCCCTTAGCTCCAAAGTGAAGACCCTGGATCCCAGATTCCGAGTTGTGTTATCGAGATTCTTGTTATTCTGCTCTAGCTCAGATAGTTTCTTTTCAAGAGCTGTGACACGTTCAGCCAACTCTGATTCAGTTGTGCTTTGTTGTTATGGAGGAGGTGGAAGGGTTGTTGTTGTAGTCATTGTTGTTGCTATAAATATTGGTGCTTGAGTGGTAGATGCTGCAGGTATAGGAGGTGAGAGATCAATTACTGGTGTGGAGAGTGGAGGAACTGAGGAAGACGCTTGATAGATTAGAACAGTGACCATGGAGACCACTTCTGCTTCCACATTGAGTTTTCTCGGTTCATCATCAGTGGATTTGTCATTAATGAACTGATCCCCAATAGCATATGCATCCTCCAGATTCTTTATTGACGATAGAGTTCCGGTTGAACTTAGTGGATCCTCTAGGATGACATGTTCATCAGCCAGAAACTTCAAACTTTCCTAAACATTAGGGTACAAATCAGCCATAAACTCATTGTGCGTGGGCTCAGGGTCTGGTCCAGCAAGAGCCACATGGCTTATTCCAGGGTCTGGTCCAACATGGTCTTTATCCATGAGTACCTGCTTTAGTGGAGGTTGAGACTCGTGAGTTTCACCAAGGTCTAATTCAGCATGGTCTTGATCAAGTTCCACAATCTTTTCCTTGATGTTCTCCAGTTTATCCACATCTTCTCATAGATCTTCAGTAATCTGTAATATCTTCGTATCACCTACACTGTTTGTCTTATCTGATCTAGCACCTATTTCAGCATTTATAGAAGACGGAGAGTCATGAATAATATTGGCAGATGTGTCATCCTGTGGTTGTGCAGAGGGTCTAGTTGATGCCTCTTCAGTAGCTAGAGTCCACCTTTGGAATATGAATTGGTCTGTGCTGCTTCTCCTATTTGGTGTATGTAGGGCTAACAGAGACTCGACAGCTTGTTCTTCAGTAATAATAGCTTTACCCTTACCTTCAACTATAGGGAGTGGTCGGATGGCCTCTGCAACAGGTTCTTGAATTGCCACACCTCCAACATGTGCATGACCCTAAGCCTAAAATGATTCTAGACTCACCTGAATAGCACATTCCATATCATAGTCTTCACCTTCTTGTTCGGGCTCAGGTTCAGGTTCAGGTTGAGCTGGTTCTTCATTGGGTTCATCAACTAGCTGGAAAGAGCTTTTCACGTTACAAACTTTTGTAACTTTACCCTTGCCGGTCTTTTGTAGGGGTATAGGTTTGGCAGGCTTCGGCTTGGGTGGCTTAGCAGTAGAGGGCTTAGATGATTTTTCTTTGGTAGGCTTAGGTTTTGATGCAGGTGCTGGTTTGCTTGACTTCTCTGTAGCAGACTTTGACTTGGGTTGCTTGGCACTTGCAGTCTTCTTCTTTCCTTCCTTTTCGGCTGCAACTTTCTGATCATGCTTTGCAACCATTTCCAAATAGGCATTATAGTACGGTGCATTCCTGATATTGTTCGAGATCAGCTCGTTGGGAATTAGCATTCCAAAGACTTCATCTTCTTCGCCTTTGGGAATGAATTTGAGATTACCAAGTCTGAGATCTTCTTCAGCGAGATGAAACAGAGATGTTGATCTCTGGTAAATGTTATGAATTCTTCCCAAGTGACATATGATTAACTTTGTGAACCGACAATACGGAATAACATGAGGCTTATCTTTCCTGCCCTTCTTAGTAGGACTGCCCAGATTAGCCTTGTCAGTGAGAAAGGTCTGAATAGCTTGTACAAATTCCTCCCACATTAGTTCAGCAAAATCAACATTTAAACTTGTGATTATACCCCAAAGTATCTGAAGAACTGGATATCTGGGCCTGTTATGTCTAGAGGTCTTGCTTGTAAGACATTGGTTGATCATAGACAGTATTGCCCTCCAAGGTTGATATAGGTTATTTACTGCCATTCTTGACACAAAGTGAATAACCTCGGGATACCCCAGTTCATTTACAAAGTCCATAATTGCATCACCTGATGGAGGGGACACGAACTGGTTAGCTTGATCAATGGGTGTTATCTCTAACGCCTCCCTCAGAAGATTAGCATCCAGTACGAATCGAGTTTCATCCAGCTGAAAACTATAAGCTCCAGTCTTTGCCTCATAAGTAAGCGTGTTCCAAAATTGTTGAATATATATAGCTGGAACTGAGGCAAAAGTAGTGAATGCCCTAAAGAAGTTAGTGTTTTGTAGAATGTCCACAGAGATTTGAAAGATTAGATTCTTTTGCTTCTTTTGAAGATCCAAAACATAGTTGCTCTTTCCAATGGGTACCCATGCAGCAAATGGAAGAATCTGATCATCAGATCTTGTGGGAGCAGGAACATTCTCATCAGCCATTTTGTCTGCACAAGGATATCAACAAAGACAGGCAAATATGACATATATCTTGATGTTAGATGAGAACATTGACATGCTTCGATTATTATGGTGGATTAGACAGACGTTGGTCAAGGAAGCCGATGACACGTACCAGGTAAACAAGTCCCGGATGGGTGATAACGATGGTAATTGTGCCTTGGATTGGGCCTTGAGAGGAATATGGACTAAATGGGCCAAAACGCTTGTGATTTTGGCCCAAACCGCTATCCCGCGTAAGACAGTCCAAGACCATTGTAGAGGAGTTGATCAAACCGCTGTGAAAGGAAATGATCAAACCGTTGTGTAGCAGAATGGTCAAACTGCTTTGTAGCATAATGGTCAAACCGCCACGACCAAACAGCTACGGATTATATATTTATTTTAATCAAAATCAAACCGCTATGACCAAACAGCTACGAATATTATATTCATTTTAATCAACCGCTATGACCATAAGCTATGAATATTATATTCATTTTAATCAAACGGCTACTAGTTATGAAAAATTCAAAATAGTGGTTTGTATTATTTTAATAATAAAAATAATCTTCATCAAACCGCTACCTCGTAGCGGCTTGCCTGCTCAATCATAAAATATTCAATAAATTCAAATCTCTAATCATGCACGACCCTAATCAAACCGCTATCAAGCATTTTATAACCAAACTGTTATCTGGGAACATGCAAACCGCTCTGAAGAATAGTTACTTAATACCGCTATCAAGAGAATGTACCAAACCGCCTACCAGAACCAACCTAGAACCTATCGCATTTCCAAGAGCATTTCAAGCCCTACGGGCAACGCATATTGGGCATACATTTCTTTCCATAACATAATAAAACAGCATCACGAAGCACGATACGATACAACAACGACAAACATCATTTGACTAATAAAAGTCAACATACACTCGAAATTCATCACATTGGACAATTAAGAGATTTGGGATCAAACTTGGACATCACACTATCATCATCTACTTCTAAACAACATATCCCAACAATAAAAACACAAATCTAAACAATCTATGGCATTTCGATTGAAAAACAAACTTAACCTAAATCATGGCATCAAATTGTGATAGATATAACCTAATCTAGCAATGATCGAGTGTTCTTTACACCTATGCACACCTATCCCAATCACCAATTAACACATATCCATATCATTAAAAGATTCGAAAATAAACTTGGTCGAACCTAGTGATTGAAGTTATTTTAAGTGTGTTTTGGATCGAATACTTTCACCTAAGGCATCATCTAACAGTAATGAACAAAGTATTCGAGTTACCTTAGCAAGAAATCCAACAAAAATCGTGAATCAACCAAGTCGTTCTAGGTGGCGGTTTACGAGTGAGAGTGTGTGTGTTTTTATATTTGACTGAAAGTTGAAAGTTTGACCAAACTTGCAAACCGCTACCTATTTAAACATTAAGTTTCAGTATTGGCAGAATTGGTCCCTGTGTTTTCTACTTCCTTATATTTTAGGCTTAGAGGTATACTAATGCTTTAATAGGTTTGAAGGGTGGCAAATTTAGCCCTTGAAGTTTAATAGTGCTAGGAAACAATTAGCATATTGCACATAAGTCCCTAAACTCTTGCACTAATGACGATTTTAACCCTTAGAGTTAAAAATAATTAACTCCCCCTTAAATTATAACCCCGTATAACTACAAAACCTTTTCCATTAATTGTAGGATATTATCTAGAATCCCGTTTGATGCAATAAACTTGAAATAACTCTCCCCCTCAAACAATGACCCGTTTTCTATTGAAAGAGCTGTAGTCGTTGTTTGAGTTGAAAAGTTTAGTTTGAAAAGCCTGAATAGATGACATTCCAACAACACTTAACCATCGTGATAAACACAAATAATTTTTGAAGAATCAATTAAGAAGAAAATTATTTGGTTATAAAAGGAAGACTTCTCTTCCGGTTAAGAAGGAATGCATTGAAACATACGTTAATCCGTGGATGCACGAATATTATGTAATTCGTGCCCAGGAAAAATTAATTACCCGTTGTTAGGAACAACTGTCTTTTTGGCGACATGCATTCCTCAAATTGAAAAGCGGGTTGCAGTCGGAAATAACTGCAAGCCATTGAGACATGTTTTAAAACAGTTTGAACTTTCGCTCGAACTTCATTTAAAGACCCGTGTCATTATTGAATGAAATTTCTAGGACCGTAAATGTTATCGATTGACAGAAGACATGTCTTGAAAAATATTTTTGGTGTTTTCTATTTTTTGATTTTTATGGTTTTTGTAGTTTTTATATTTTTGTATTTTGTTTTTCTGTCTAATTATATACAAATATACATAGGATATAAAAAGACCATCCTTTACTCCTCTTCTCCTTCCTGAAGACGTTTAAGGGTTTCCGGAGTCATACTCTTCATACCAAGTCGTGGGAGTAGAAATTCAAACCGCTTTCTTGGTAATGCCTTGGTGAATATGTCCGCAATCTGATAATCCGTCGTCATGAACAACAATTCAACCACGCCCTTTTCAACCTGCTCTCTAATGAAATGGTGTCGGATGTCAATGTGCTTGGACCTAGAGTGTTGGACATTGTTGCAGCAGAGAGCAATAGCACTGCGGTTGTCACAATACAGGGGAATCTTATTGAAGGTAAAACCGTAGTCTATCAGTTGTGACCTCATCCAAAGTATCTGAGCACTGCATCCAAAAATCGCAATGTATTCAGCCTTTGTGGTTGAGATCGCAGTGCTCTTCAGTTTCTCTCATGACCAACTGACTAATTTATCTCTAAGGAATTGAGCACTTCCTAACGTACCTCTTCGTGTATCTTGACAACCTGCATGGTCCGCATCAGCATAGACCGTTAGTGCCATAGCGGTGTCTTTCGGATACCAAAGTCCCCAATTAATGGTTCCTTTGAGATACCAAAAGACATGTTTAAGTTCTTCAAGGTGCTTTTTGGTAGGCGATGCCTGATACCTAGCACACATGCATACTGCGAATACAGGGTCGGGTCTGCTGGCAGTGAGGTACATTAGGGAGCCGCTCATTCTACAAAATTGAGTCTAGTCATCTGGAATCCCTAAGGGGTCCTTATCCAGTTTAAGTCGATCCACCATGGGTTTATCAACAGGGTCACACGAATCCATCCCAAATTTCTTTAATATCTCTAAAGCAAATTTTGATTGATTAATAAAAATATCTTCGGGATTTTGAGAAACTTGTAAGCCTAGGAAAAAAGACATTTGTCCCATCATTGACATGTTGTCCAGAAGAAACTATGACAAGGTGTCATACCACGCCCTAGGAGCCTGCTTTAAACCATACAGAGCCTTCTTTAGACGATAAACATGTGTCGGATGGTCTGGATCAACGAAACCCTCTGGTTGACTAACATAGACTTCTTCCTTCAACTCGCTATTAAGGAATGTTGTCTTGACATCCATTTGATAGATGGTCATGTTGTTACTGGTGGCATTAGCGATGAAGATTCTTATAGCCTCAATGCATGTAACTGGTGTAAGGGATTCCTCAGAATTAATTCCTTCCTCTTGTTGATATCCCTTGGCCACCAACCTTGCCTTGTTTTTCAGAACATCACCGTACTCATCAAGCTTAACTTTGTAAATCCACTTGAGAGCTATAATCATGACATAGTCTGGTTGAGGCACTAATTCCCATACTTAAAGTCGATCAAATTCATGAATCTCATCTTACATGGCTTGAAACCAGCAATCATCAGTTATGGCAGATTTAAAGTTCTTTGGTTCGACTTTGGATAGTACAGAGTTATACAAGACCCACAAGGCATCGGTTGCAAGTTGTTTTCTGGTGGATACCGGTCAAGAGGGATTTCCAATGACATTATCAAGTGGGTGATCCTTGCTCCATTTCCTGAGATGATGATGAGGTTGAGATACATGAGTTGAGTCCGCTAAACTAAAATCCCTAGATGATGATGCTTCAGAACTAGGTACCGAAGCAAACACGTTTACAAAATGATTATTGTAAATAGGAGCAAAGGATTGTCTTCAATGATAGTAGATCCAGTAGCGACACCTTAATGTGAAGTTGGAGATTGTAATGCCGAAGATGACAGTGAATGACTTGGAGAAGGTGCATCTTGATCAATGGTAGTTGAAGAAGGTGAACCGGCTGAATTGACTGGAACTAGAACTGCTAGAGCTGGAGAAACTTGTTTTTTAACACGTAGAGGTTCTAGGTATTCATCAAACATCGGTTGGAATAAGATCTCCATCTCTTTATTTGTTGGGGGTACATAAGGTACCGCAGGGACCGGATTGGGTACGAACCCTGAACTTATCAGTCCAGGCATCAGAAACGTAGGAGCGGGTCCTGTACTGAGTTGCATAAGAGCCATTGGCTCAGACAGCTCATCGAATTGAACGTGAATAGTTTCCATAATTCGTCGAGTTCTTTTGTTGTAGATTCTATAACCCTTCCTGCTTGGTGCATAACCAACAAAAATTCCGATATCAGCTGTTGGTTGTAATTTTCCAAGATCCTCGCTGTTATTAGTAGGGTAACAAAGAGCACCAAAGACTTGGAAAAAGGTAAGATCAGGCTTCTTGTCATGCACCAACTCATATGGGGTTTTGTTATGACGAGTGTTAATGAGGGATCGATTTTGGGTGTAATAAGCGGTAGCAACAACGTCTGCCCATAGAAACATCGGAGCCTTGGAAAATATCAGCATTGTCCTAGCAGCCTCCACAAGAGTATGGTCCCGTCTTTCAACAACGCCGTTCTGCTGTGGAGTTCCGAGAACTGATTTTTGGTGAAAAATGCCAAAACGTTCAAAATATTCAGTTAAAACTTGATTTACAAATTCTATGCCATTATCGGTACGGATGTATCTGACAGTTTAATTGAGACCGATTTGTATTTGCTTTAGAAATTTGATGACGACCTTTGGGGTTTCATCCTTCGATCTCAAAAACTTAACCCAAGTAAACCTGGAATAGTCATCAACTATGACTAAGATGTATTTCTTCCCATTTATTGTTTGCACTCGCATTGGTCCACATAAGTCCATATGTAGGGTATTAAGAACTTCTAAGTTGGTGTTTTCAGTTTTGGGTGTGTGGGTATGATTTTTGCTCTTTCCTAGTTGACATGCAGAGCAGAGATGATCTTTCTCAAACTTCAATCTAGGTAAGCCTCTTACTAAATCCCTTTCTTCAAGGTCCCATTGATGTTACCAAAGTTCAAGTGATTAAACGACGATGCCATAAAACCATGATTGTTCTTGGAGCCCCCCCCCCTTTGGACAACAAACGATTGGGGGGACTTCATCATGTCTCACTGAGAATAGTTTACAAATTAGAAACCACGAAGAACCTTTAAAATAATTTTGAACATCACCATCCGTATCTCGAACATAACATGAATGCTTCCTGAATGCAACTTCCAGATCATAATCGCAAAATTGTTTGATAGAAAACAGATTGTGTCCCAGTCCTTCCACATAGTATACCCTAGAGATCATAGTGTCACCAATCATGTAATCTCCATAACCCATGATAGCACCAAAGTGGTCATTCCCGAATCTAACTGTCCTAATGAACTTTTTCACGAAATTCCTAAGCCGTGAGTGATCCCCCGTCATATGTTTTGAGCAGCCTGAATCCAAATACCAAAGGACGATCTGTACGACCTGCATTTGAAAACAGACAAAGATAGAGAGTTTGGAAAGTTGGATCCCCAATTTTGGTTGGGGTCCAGTTGGTTAGAATAAGCAATTGCCTTATTCTCAGGTGGAGAGGGAATGCTACCGGGAACTGCCTGGTACGGTTGGTTTTTACGTTGGTATCTAGTTAATGGTCTCTGAAATATGTGACTGAATTTCCTAGTTATCACAGTTTTACTAGTACTAACGTTTTCTGTTTGCTTAGTAGGTACAACGTTGGATTTAGTGAGCCTAGTTAAAGGGCACTGTTCTCTTAAAGTGAATATCCTTCCTATGGGCATCTATTGATAACCTACATTGGTAAGTATTTTTCCTGTTGGTTTCCAGACTTGCTTGACTTGCTTAGGTTTCCAAACTTGCTTAACTTTACGTACAACTTTTTTAATAGAGAGGGATGCATTCACAGAGTGTAAATAATTAACCACACACATATCATGATTTGCAGAAATTAAGCATTTGTTACATGTCTTGTAAACAGAATGAGAATTCGAATTAATTATAGTACGCTTAGAGCTAATACTAGAATCCATACGATTCGTGGTTTTCAAACTAGACTTATTGGTCCTAGGGTGTTCTTCTACTTTCTTCTTGTTGACACTCTTAGCCGGCAAGATCCTATTTATCTTGGTATTACTCCTAGGCTATGATCTGTTGGCATCAGTGCAACTGTTTACTCCTGTAGAAGGAGGCAAAAGGATATTAGTCTTCTAAATGTTCAGTTGCTCTACATTTTTGTGTGTGTTACTATTTGACGTTTCATATTGGTCCTCAAAAGTAACTTTCTTTTTCCTAGTTAAAGGGGTAGCAACATGCTTTTTATCTCGTTGATTGAAGTCTTTCAGACTAGTGCCAATCACATATTCTAACAGTTCCTGAGTGTGTTTAGTGTAAAGGCAAGTAGATGGAAGTGAGCTATCTAATGATCTTTTAACCTTAGCTTCCTATACGATCTCGCAAAGGGTTTCCACACTTTTCTTAAGGTGTTTGAGATAATCTAGATGCACTTCCCTATTGTTCCTATTGCGAGGTGGAATTGATTCAACATCTATAGCATACCTACCAGGGGCAAGAACTCTTGGTTTTGCAGAATCCATAGTGATGCATTTTAGATTTTAATGTAATTGGGCTTTTAGATTCTCATTTTCAGTTAACAAGGCAGTTGTTTGTTCGATATGTTTAGCACGCGTGATCTTAATAAAATCATATAATTCCTTGTAATGCTGCTTAATTTTTGCATTCTCAGCCCTAAAAAGCTCATTTTGTTCTTGGAGAATGGTGACTTTGTCAGTTAATTGAGTGATCTAAAAATCTAAGGCCCTGAAATCAAGAGTACGGTCGGCTTCACTGCGGTTCTCTTTTAATTGAGAGATTTGCATCCTTAATTTTTTGATGGCGTTGTCCTTTCCTTGAATGAAAGATTTCATTTTATTGATTACAAAAATTGAGTCAAAATAAGGAGCATCTCGAGCGGGTGAAGATGTGTTGTTTCCAAAACTTTCTTTAAGGTTTTGATACTTTAACTGCAAATTTAAGTGATTTACCTCAAGATTGGAAAAACGTTTTACTAATTCAGTATGATCATCTTTATGAACCTTATCATGTAATTTAGAAAGCTCTGCTTCAAGTTCCAGACAACGTGCTTGAACAACAGTGTAGGCATCATGCATTTTAGTGAATCTAGATATAGTGAACTCAGAATTTGTTGCAATATAAAACACTTCTTTGGACAAGCAATCAACAATCAAATTATCATTTGCAATAAGGAGATTTTTTCCGCTCAATCTTATCATGCTTCCTATTTACAACATTTTGGTCAACCTTAGCTTCCAACTCTTTAAAAATTTCTTTCATTTCTTTAATTTCTTTAGTTAGAGACTTTTGAATACCCTCAAAATGTTCATTAAGTGTTTTGAAAAATGGAATGACCTCGGTGAGATAAAATTCCTTGGTTTGTTCAAAACCCCTTTCCCCTTCAGTGAGCCTCGTTGGTGTAATTATCTTTTTACAGGTTTTTTCAAATTCCGAAAACAGTTGTATTAGTGCAAAAATATTAATTTTCACTTGACTTTTTGTTGGAATCACTCTAAGGACAAGCGTTGCAGGAGTATTCGGAGGATACACCTTCAACGCTTTGATTGGTCGAGAAACTGTGGTCTGCTCTTTGAGAGCTTCTGCTTTTATCTTGAAGAGATCCTTGGACCCAAATATCTGCTCGGGGGTCAATTGTTTCTGTGGTGTGAAAGTCACTAAATAATTCTCTTTCGAGTAATCATGTGGTGCAATCTTAACTTTCTTTTTCACACACTCTAGGTCTTTCATTTTATCATTCATTTTATTCCTAATGATTTCAGCTATCTCTAGGGTATCCTCTGAGTTGTGCACTATGGCCAGGTCGTGATGGGTTTTGATTATTTCATGGCCATTGTATAGAGCAGGCTGAACTTGCTTTGCACGGGTGAGACATAAAAGGTTATTATAGCCAATAGCTACCTTTCTTTGTTCATCATAATAAGGCTTTGGTTTACACAACATGTGAACTGTTTAAAGAGACTGGTCTTGTTTGTATAATTTATACTCGACCTTTTCTTTTAAAGCTTTCATGTCCAAAAATTCTTCAAGGTATTTATTTTCTTTTTGTTTAAAATCCTTTTTCAAAGACGTAACTTCTTCTACCATTGACTTGTTATGGTTAATGGTAGAGGTAAGATGCAGTTTTATAGAATGAAGTTCCCTTTTCAAATTTTCTTTCTTAAGATTACGATCAGCGATAACTATTCTTAATTGTTCATTAATCTTTTGTTCTCTTTCTGTTAATTCAAACATGGTCCGTCTTTCATACAGTTCAACTTGTTCCTTATATGTCGCAAGTTTAGCAGTCAATGAATTATCAACTACATTATTATGTGTGGTCACAGAGACACATTGGGCAGACGGTTCCTATATATCATTTAATATCATCATATATGCATCATTTGGTGCAGAAGATACATCACTTTGTGCAACTGGCACTGCGTTGTCCTTTACATACTAATAATACGAAATCATATTACAATCACTCGTATAATCAGCAAGTGAGTCAACAATGTAGTTTGGTTTTACATTATAACACCCCGTGTTTTAGGCCATTGTACGTCGTCAATAAATTCACTATTTATTTTTAGTATTGTACGCGTTTGCTTTTAAATCGTAATCGTTAAGTTAAATCGCGTAAGCTAAAAATTATCATTCAATGTAAACGGGAATCAAACAATTAAATGTTAACATCAAGCAAGTGTTAAGTAATTATTTTGAGGATAATTATTAACTTTGCTTATTTTATTTTTATTGGTTACGTAAAGCGTTTACGTTTCGTGATAAAATACGTTTAGGCATACCCGGAACCACCAAAAACATTTCTACGCTTCAACAAATACCTACAATTATACCCAATACTCAAAATTTACAAAATATCATCACATATATACATATATGGCTGGATATGAGGTGAGAAACACAAAGATATTACCTAAGTTCAATCTATTTCCTTGAAATCATGGGATGACTTCTATATTAGGGAACCAAGAGATATTTTCTTACTAGCCCTAATAGTGATTGACCAAAAACTTCCTAGAAATCCTCCTTGTATCCCTTGACTAGTCTTAGGGTATATAATGCCTTATCTAGAAGATAAACACATACACATCTCATTTGTTAAAGTAAAAACAACAAAAACTCTTCCTTTGTCACACTTATAGGCCACGGCTCAAAACCAAATACATAAACAAACCATACAAAATTTATTTACCACATTTACAAGCACTCCTAAAACATATCTAAGATATCCCAAGGTGATTAGAAGGTTTGGTTGGGTTTTACTAGTGTTAAGCAAAGGAAAAGCAAGATTAGGGTTTCATTTGGTTTTAGGGTTTTCAAGTGTTGTAAGCTTGGATTAAGTAGCTAAACAAGGGATTAGATCATATTTTTCATCATCCTACTTCATATTAAGGTTACCTAAAACTCTTAATCTCTTTTCTTTCATGATTTTATGCATATATAATGTGTGTATAGTTAATCACCATCTAGGAAACTTCTTTACATGAAAAATGAAATTTTTACTTATGATCATGGTATGATATACTTTGTCATGTGCTATATTGTTGTTAAAAACATGCGAGAATGGAAGTATATACATTATATAAGTGTGTTTTATGTATAATAGCTTATATAATCAAGTTACCCAAAAAGTGTTTATGTAAAAGTTCATGAAATAAATAAGTATGTACACAATTGGATCTTGTGATTCATGGACAATATTTGGACAAACCATGGACTAGAGACCCTAAGGATCTAAGACATGTGATAATAACTGTTGTAATGGACTTGTAACAAGGTGGTTAAGCTTAAAAGTTACAAAATCAAGTTTAAACACGTTTTTATCAAAAAACTTCAAAATATTCTGTTTTAATTCGAAAATAAATGTATTTATTTTATATTTTTATTAAATACTACATGTCATGAGGATTCCAACCATATAAGAAACTTAAAAATCCGCTCTATAACGAAGGAGATACATACTTTAAATGGTCCTTCATCAATCGAATTCAGTATTTTCACCCCATTCTCTTTACCCTGACAATACAGTCGAATACGTTGTTGCCATGATGCAAAGTCAGTCCTATCAAGCATAGGTGGCCGGGTATCGAAACCGGCACATTGGATATCTTCTGAAAGATTAGCCATCTTAATTGATTATGAAATGATTTAAGTTGATCGAACAATGATTAGTGAATGTATGTTAAAAGGTGATGTTTGTTTAAGTGTTTTGTTGTTTGTGTTTGTTACGTTTTACCAGTTTGAAAGAAAAATAAGTCCTAATGCAAAATGCCGGTACAAAACTGCTGGATTAATGCTTTTATAACGCTAATGCTAAACGTATATCAAACCGCTATGAAGAATATATACCAAACCGCTACCTTGAAGAAAAATGGACAGAGGTTTGATTCCCAAATGACCTTAAGAGAAATCTTCAAAAACCTGTAACAAACCGCTACCTATAAACCACTACTAATGGTAAACCGCTACGAAGTTAATCTGTAAAACCGCTACTAGAAAAAAATGGTAAACCGCTATGAAGAAGAAACACGAAACCACTACTAAGAAATGAAATTGGCAGAGGTTTGTTTCCCAAATCGCTATGAGAAAAAGCCTTCAAAGCCTGTAAACTGCCACAGATCAAACCGCTAAAATTACCAAATCGCTACTAGTAAACCGCCATACTATAGGACAAACCGCTACTGACAAAGCTCTGCCTAATAAGACAAAGCTGTCAGAAACGGCAAAACCGCTACATAGGTGTATCGAATCCTGCAAAGTGCCGATCAGTTGTCTCTTTCTTGACAAAACCGCCCAGAACAGTAAAACCAAAACCGATACGTAAACAAAGCAGATTACCAAACCGCCTTCGATGAATTTTGAACTTTACACCTTAACAAACACCTAAAAAATCACCCTTTTGAAGTTTTGACTTGGAATTATTTTGCACAAAGAGTACTAGAAAGGCTATAGCAACTACAAAAACATGAAATTTTAACACATAGAAACGTGAAATTCTAATGAAACTCAAGAACAAGAGCTAAACCTCCTAAAACTCAATTTTGAATCTAATACCAAGCACTCAAACACACACACAATGATCCTGACTATCATCCTATGAGCTTTGATACCAATTGTAGGATATTGGAAATCATAACACAATGGAAGATAGATGGATTAGCCAAATCTAGAAAGAGAAAGTGAGAGAGAAAAGCTTTCTAGTAAGAGAAAGTGAACTTGTATAATGAAATGACTAACCACCTCTTCCATGGCATGGAAGAGGCTTATATAGTTGCTTACAAACCAGCCTAAGGCCTTGGCATGGGCTTACATGTTGGGTTTAATTACCCAGCCCATTACCGAATGTTATACCCTTTAAACATTAAACTATGAGCTACTAATAATCGGTTGTAAAATACCCAGGGTGTACCTGCGTCTTTTTCTAATATCTAACACTTCTTTTCTTGATCTTGAGTCTTTTTTGTGTAATAGTTGATCTTTTGTCTTGCATCTTTATATAGTGGTCTTTGATCATTATGCTTGAGCTTGTTCCTTCATGCTTGATGGTCTTGTGATCTTGAGCCTTTATTACTTGATATCGAACTTCTTGAGATCATAAATCTTGCATCATCATTTGATTATCTTGTAATAACTTTACCTTCTTGTGTTCTTGTTAACTTTGGACCAACTGCTTCATTCTTGGGTTTTCTTGAAAGCTCGCTATTATCTCATGATAGAGAATTTGACTTGATAACTTGATGTCTTCAAGGAAAATGTTGATTATCAGAGTAGCGAAAGACTTTGTAACTTGAGCTTTCTTGAATACTTGAAACTTTACTTCTTTGAGTATGAGCATGTGGCTATGAATTTGACTCATCATGGACGAGATACTGTTACCATCAGGAAACCTACAAGTTTAGGTTAGTAATAAGCATAGATATGGACGGGAAAGTGTCTTGTCACATCATCGAATTAGGGTTGCATACCTACGGTTTCCCTATTAAATCCGTATAAATACTTCCTGTGATCAGGTAGAATTCCAAAAAGAATTCATTGACTTGGTTTTCACAGTGCACTAGCCGTTATCGTTACTGGAGCGTCTCAAAGTAGACAACACAGTAAGAGTGAACTGGTAAGTTACTATCTTCCCGATTGAGTCATCAATTCGTGTTCAAATTTTCTATGTCCAGATACCCTTGTGAGGCTGCCCATGGACATAAGATTGAAAATTGATTTAAGAAAATCAGTTGACGTATTAATGAGTAAAGAGTTTTCTAACACGCCAAATAGTTTTATCTTTTCAAATTCATTCGTCAATTCATATACTGAACCGATATTGATATTCAATTGTTACAAGTTTGATTCATATAGAATCACACAAGTCACCTGCCACAGTGCTTGTTTGATGTTGGCACTGGTAGGATTTCCATTGTCACTGTGATACAGTGAGGTATCACTCTAATGTTCGGGAAATATCACAAGGTTAATGCGTATGACTCTTAGTATCTCACATGTGTTCACAGTGTATGAATAAACATGTGTATTTTGGAATTATGTCCTATAAGATTTATATTGATCTCTTTTGACTCTAGACTCAATAAGTGCAATTTTGGTTTTAGTAATCAGAGGCTGGAGTTGATTGCCACCTTTTCAATATTCAACTAACTCGGAGTGAGAAAGTTAATAGAAATGCGTTTATCTCTGTGAGAAATGAAACAAGAATCTTTTGAGAGACCTTGAGTGGCTAGAGAGGGTTGTGCATTGCATTACTGGGTCCATGATGACTATCTTCATTACCAGATAACATCTTAGTGTTTCTGATATCATATGTGTTGACTCGGTTTTTGCCTAAGTGTAAGGAGGGATTCTTTGTTTTCACCCTTTATATTTACATTTTTTTTCATTCTTCAACCCCTTCAATGCTTACCAAAACGTCATCAATAGCACTTCGTTGGGTTTGTTCTAGTGTTAGCTTTGTTGGAGTCCACATTATTCCCTTTTCTCACTTGACTCCTTTTTTTCATATCATACCTAAGGACTTCTAATCTAACTATTGGAATGTCCCTGGGTAGATCCCGCTGGTTCTCGCTGGATCATAGGAACAAATACCTATACTTAACCACCTTATAACTCCAATAAAAGTAAGTACATGGTCGGTCTTTGGGTATTGTTCTCATTTCCTTAAAACCATTTTGGAAAAACTTCAATCAGGGTACTTGTGGATATTAATAATCAAAACATTTGTACCTCGATCGTTTTTACCTTTTCAGATGTGCTCCCTGCATATGTGCATCGATACTCGAAAACATTTAGCACATACGCGGGATGAGCTGCACTTGAGTCAAATATGATCACATATATTACATTTTAGTCCATTTTTCTCCCCCTCAAAAATAGCATACCATATGATGTTTTTGAATACAATGGAATAAAATGGCTATTTGAGATTTGAAAACACATGGGAGAAGATTATTATAGCATGATTTTGTTGGAACATTGTCTTAAGCTCCCCCTAAATTATTGAGGACCTGATATAGTGTTGAGTACACAATTTTGAAAGATTTTGAATTTATTGAAAAATTCTTAAAAAAATTGTACTCGAACACTATATATTTATGAAGTTGCACTACATTTATACAAGATGATCTACTTGTTAACTGAATGAGCATGAGAACTTATATAAGTTGTAGATAAGACGACTCGTTAATAAGAAGATTTCTCTTCTTTTGAAGATAAAGCGCACTAAAGCGTACACATTTCTTTTCTATGAGGAGCGGGGCCTGAAGTGTTGTCAGCTAGGGCACATTTGTCATTTGAGGTGCGGAGGCCTAAACTGAATTTGTGAACATGATAGTGATGTCATATTTCATTCAGGAGCGAGGCCTGAACTGATGTGAACAAACGTCATATATCATTGAGGAGCGAGGCCTGAACTGATGTGAACAGACGTCATATGCAACACCCCCCAAATAGGGTTGTAGCGGAATATGGATCTGAGAGTGTTTACATAGCACAAGATGAGAACGACCTCTATATGAGTCGATTGAAAATGATACATTGGATTAATTAAATTGTTTGTTACAAAAGCCCATAGCTTAACTTGTTCATCCTTGAAAAGTGTAAAGATTTTAATACATAACAAATACTCAAAAGTGTAATGCCACTTAAATCTTTTAATTATGGGGTGGGTGGGGGATCCAACAATGGATAACCACCCAATGTATCCTTGTTCTTTCCTTATTGACCTGAGAAAACATGCTTTAAAACGTCAACATAAAGTTAGTGAATTCACATGTTTATGTAATGTATAAAGTAGGACCACAAAGATTTCAAAGTTAAGACATGTACATATACATATCTCAAAATGTAATTACAAAATCACTAAGCTCATGACAGTGAAGCTACAACATGTATGTGTGCAAACTAATGCCAATAATGTGCTCGTGTAGATGTTCAACCCACAACATCCAAAGTCCGACATGGTATACGTTTGTTAGTTCAATCCATCTGAACGAGGATATAACACCTCGTGTTTTAGGTCATTGTATGACATTATGGTAATTTCACAATTTATTTCTTAGGGTTTTTTAAGCGTGTGCTCGTAAATCGTTATCGTTAAGCTTAAAAATCCGTAAACTAAAAATGATCAGTCTCTATGTAAAACGGAGTACTGAGATTAATGATTAAACGTTTACATCAAGCAAGTGTTAAATGATTATTATAAGGATAATTATCAACTTTGTTCATCTTATTTTTATTGGTTACGTAAAATGCTTACGTTTCGCGATAAAATGCGTTTCGGCATTTCCGGAAGCACCAAAACCTAACTACGCTTAAACGAATACCCACGATTATACCCAATACACAAAATAATCAATATAACATCACATATATGTATATGTGGCCGAAATTTTGAAGGATAGAACCAAGGAGTCACCAAGTTGGTGACTAAGGCCCTAAATATCTAGATATTTCACCTCTTGGTTTCCTTGTGCCTTCCTAAGTGTCACCTCTCTTTCTTATCCCTAGCACATGCACTTGAGGCTTGATAATATCTCCTAAACACTATGAATAGCATGCACTCACTCTTACTTTCATAAATACTTAACCAAAAAAATCACAAAAACCTTTCTCTTGTCTCTCTTAAGCTCATGGCTCAAAATAGCCACACAAACAAATCCATACTTTGATTTTCTAAGATCACACAAGTACTCTCACATCATATCTAAGATACTTCAAGGTGATTTGAAGTGTTGGATAACCATTTTACATTCTTTGTTCATTGATGTGTTGAGCAAAGAGAAAGATTAGGTATTTTTTTAAACCTAAATCTAGGGTTTCATTTCTTGCAAGCTTGGATTTTTTGATAACCAAAGTTTGGGTTTGAATTGACTCATCATCATACATGCATAAGGTTTATATAATAAACCTTATGTCTTCACTTTGATCTCTTTTTATGTTTACATGTTTTATATAACTAATCACCACTTAGGGTTGTACATGTTTTTAAAATGATAACTTACTTTATGATTATGATTTTTTATCACCTTTTCATATGATAGGTAATTACGTAATATCATGGTATAATGAAATTATTAGTATGTTAACATAATTAGTTTAAGTGGGAAAGTTTTAAGTGTAACTAGTGATTAAAAGTTAATTAAGAAAAGTTATGATTTATAGATGATATTACGTGTGATCTTTGACTAGTATGGCCAAAAGTATGGGTCTTACACTAATATTATTATATGACATAATGTATATTTAAGTTATAAAGGTTTTTGTGGTTAAAATATGTATGAAAAAGCTATATATATAAAAGTATATATATAATGTATATATAAGGTAATAAAGGGCTGTTTGGATTCGAAATCCAAACAGTTTGGGTTATCAATTTTAACAAGATAGTACATCTCATAGGATTCCAAAATGTATCAAGAAACTCGAAAAAAGGTATTATAACGCAGATGATACACTAGTTACGAGTGTACGACGCTAAATACGTTATAAAACAAATTTTTATAAAAAAGTTTACTATTCGTGGCAGAAAGAAATTACTACTTTATAAACATCAATAATATGATCTAAAACTTTTCAATTACGAGAAGTGCTTCGAAAGAATCGCTTAAACACGAGCTATAACGAAAAAGATACGCACAAATGGGTTTTACGTTTATATTAAAAGTTTAAAAATAATTTATAGCTGTTTCGTGAACAGTTAAAAACCACTATTCATCGCAGAATCTCAAAAACTTTAAAATGTGATTTTATGATTCACCGGTTCTTAATACGATAGCCATTTCCCTGATCTTGGTGGGCGTAGAAGAAACGCGAGCAAATGGGCTTTAAAACGACAAAGTTATGTTATTTTGCTATAAGGCGTAATTAATAAACGTTTTTACTTTATAATTGCGATTCTCAATTTTAAACGGATATTAGTGGTGATATAGCTTTATAGGGATTATATGGTTATTAGTTATCTCAAAGTGCTTATACCTACGGAATTATATGAGGCTTCTTTGATGACGTTGACGACGTTTTGGATTTACGATTTTAAAGTGTCCTAATCTAGTCGTCATGTCATGACCTCTTAAATTATGATAGCCCGAACGATAGTACGAATGATTAACTATATATGGTTTATTACAGTTGTTGTTAGAACAAATTACTTGAAGCCTGATTCGACCTATATTAACTAGGTTTGCATTGTCGTGCGTTGGTAACGCGTTTTTACTTGGGCATTTTGTTATCAGTTTACTACTCAAGGTGAGTCATAGCCCATGTTTATAACAATTATAAGATTACAAGTTTTTGGGTTGAGTAACATATCATGTTGTTACAATTGGATGCAAGAGTGTACATGTTTATCATGATTACGTTTTGCCTATGTTGCGATAACCCACTATTCCCATGGTATCATGACTGTCAATTACTAGAATGTGAGCGCGACTGATTATAGATGATCTATTTGGGATTGAACTCCCCGTTCGGCGTGAACTAGCTATCATGAAACGTTCTATACTATCATGTGGATATGGATTGTTATGGGTTGAAATCATCACGGGCAATAGTAGGTAATATTTCTATATTGTATTCAATTATGTCGAGCTTCGGTTTTGTCATGGAGCTTAGGTAAACGTATATTACATTGTGATGTAGCATCTGATGCATTCTCACTGGGAAAGTCTTGCGGTCCTGCATATTTATCTTACATAAACTATGGAAATATTTACCAACACTTTATGTCTGATGTTTTTAAATGCAATGTTTTTCAGCGAGGTCATTATGCATCATGTCTGCGAAGGATACATATGGTGGTTATATTATGAGGTCATGCATTAAAGATTTTAGTCGCATTACATTTTGTGTATCTGTTATGGGCTGGAAATCTTTGTAATAATAACAAGTAAACAAGTAAAGCTTCGGGCTTTTGTAACACATACTTTATTAAATCCAATGTATCAGTTTTAAACGACTTTTTGGTCGTTCTTATATTATCTTGTGTTGTTGATCTGAGAAGTAACACGCCCCGGACCCTTATTCCGCTTGGCGAACCCAGTTTTTATTGGGGTGTATAATTGGTATCAAGAGCCAAGGTTATAGAGAACCAGGTCAAATGTTTTTGCTGGACTATAACCATTTTCAAACATTGCATTCATACAAAGGGGTTTTCACGGGACATACATACACTAATTGTGCATTAGTCGGTTAGGCTAGATGCATGCATGATTGATATTCATGATTGATATACATGTTATAATATAAATGTATATTACTATAAGAGTCTTATATTAGCATACTTATATAAGCTAATTTTGATTTCAGATATTATCATGTCAGATTCTGAGCATTCTACAGTTACATACACATCAGTATCCTTTCCAGTTGAGGATGAATTCAGACCTGGTTTTCACCAGGAGTCGATGGCCACCAGTATGCAAAGGACCATATGCTTACATAATGGCTGCTTATGAGGTTCCACCATCGCCTGATTACATACCTGGCCCTGAGGTTCCACCATCGTCGGACTACATACTTGGCCTCGAGGAGCCGCAATCACCTCCCCCACTAGACTTTGTTCCTGAGCCGATTTACCCTGAGTACATGCCACAGGAGGATGAGAGATTACTCCCGGCAAGGAAGTAGCCACTACCTGCTAGCTGCTGCCCACCTACCACTGCAGATTCCCCAAGATATTTTCCTGATTAATCCGGTGAGGAGGAGCGGAGGTGGGTCGATGAGGATCCCGAGGAGGATCCAGCTGACTACCCTGCTAATAGGGATGATGATGATGATGAGGATGGGGATGAGGACGAGGATGAGGAGGAGGAGGAGGAGGAGCACCCAGCTCTGGCCGACTCTGTCCCACCTGTACACCGTATGACCGCCAGGATATCTATCTGGGATGAGCCATCTATATCACTTCCTCCTAGGAAAGAGGTCGAGAGACTTCTTGCCTTAACCACCCCACCACCATCACCAGTTACTCCACTATCATCTCCATTACCACAGATACCATCACCACCACCCAATAGCCCTACTCATATTGAGATTCCTAAGAGTTGTTTACCTCTTCGGAAGAGGGGTATGCATTTTGCTTTTATCCTACCATAGTCGGGAGGTCAGGGAGCGTTCAGCAGCCGGTTTGCTGTAGGCAGGATCGACCTACCATCGCAAGGGAGACCTTTCAGATTTGGTTCGTTATGGTTGATGTCCCTCCTAGATGTTCGACGTCTAGGGAGTTAGACTATGGCATTACGGATACATGGGATGGATCTGGTAGGAGCCATCGATAAGATTGCACCGACCACCATAGAGGGGGTCAATCAGAGGGTTACCGATCTTGCTACCATTGTTGAGGAGGAGACTACCAGCATGTATGGTATTATGGAGGATGCTCAAGATGACCGGTCTCAACTGAGAGGCCGAGTCAACTTGTTGTATAGGATGGCATCTGTTTATCGTCGATCTAGGCAGTATAGTAACTGATAGAAAGAGAGGTCTTAAGATGTCTCATAAGGGCTACTTGGGGACATCTATGGGTGCTGCGAGTATGCACGTGAGAGATGTTATGTCATTTTGTTACTATGGTAGTGGCGCAGAGTGCATTGATTTCAGAGTTACAGTCAGCAGATCACAGGAGACAGAGGGTGATTTAAGAGTTATTGACATCAGACCATAAGAGACAGGTTCAGTTGACTAAGACATTAGCGTTTTGCTGAATGAAAGGCTACAGACACAGATGGTCGAGTTTCAGAGGCAGCATGGACCCGCAGAAGGTCCGTCACAGCCTGATGCACCAGGAGAGGCTGGTAGCAGTTCCTAGATTTGGTTATGTTGTAGCTATGCTATGCAGCTGTTCTGATAAGACCAATTACAGTTCATGGGCAAGTCGTATGCTGTTGTACATCAAAGCCAAGGAACATGGAAGTTACTTGTTGATTTAGTTCTCAACGGACCTTTCCAGTATGAAACAATTGTAGAACCTGGAAATGAAAATACTCCAGCAATGATCAGAGCTCAAACATACACTGATCTCACAGATGAAGAAAAGATTCGTGAATCAATTGATATCAAGGAAACAAACATTGTTCTTCAAGGTTTACCTCAAGACATTTACAACTTAGTCAATCATAATGAACATGCAAAGCAGATATGGGATAGAGTCAAACTACTCATTCAAGGTTCAGAGTTATCATTGCAAGAATGTGAGTCTAAGTTATACGACGAGTTTGATATGTTTACTTCTTCACCAAGAGAGTCAATCCATTCATACTACATTCGCACAATTGATCAATGATATGCATATGATTGGAATGACAATGCAACCACTTCAAGTTAACACAAAATTTGTCAATCATCTTCAACCTGAATGGAGTAAATTTGTCATGGATGTCAAATTTGCAAAAGATATGCATACCACTAACTTTGATCATTTATATGCTCACCTAAGGCAACATGAAGCTCATGCAAATGAAGTTCATTTAACCAGACAAAGGTATCCAAATCAGACAGCCTTAGTTGCTAATTCTTCATCTTGTTTGAACCTGACTCAATATTATCCACAGCTGTCACCTGCTACTCAACAATACTATTCACCTCCTGCACCACAATGTTCTTATGATGCACCAATGGTCCAATAATCACAGCATCATCCATAAGTTGTTACTCACTCTCTAGTGGTTCATCCATAACCATATCAAGCACCTGCTTTGCAACAATCCTATCAAGCACCTGCTATTCAGCAACCATCTTCTAGAGAGTTAGATTCAAGACTTGTTATTCCATACTTTAACCCTTCTAATGATCCAATTACCAAATTAAACAAGCTAATGGCATTTGTAACTGTGACACCCGTGATTTAATCAAGTTAGTGATGCCTTTAGAAATGGCTAAGAGTTTGTTTTGTGTGATTTCTTGTGTGCTATTTGTTAAATATGTGTGCTAAGTGGTTTAAAATAGTTCATGATATCATTAAGTGAAGTATGAACATCCATTTGAGTGCGTTTGTGTTTGATGATGAGTATTCCATTTGGTCACGTATAGTGATAATGGAAAGGAATGACGTATTGCATGCAATGCTACGTAAATAGTTAGATGAGTTTGTGTTAAGCGGTTTTGGGAAATGTATTATGTTAGGAGATAAGTTAAGTGAGTGAAATATGGAAGTTTGTAGCAAACTTTCTAAATATAGAAATGAAATGTGAAATGAAAAGTTTTTTTAGAAAGTTAGTAATAGCGTTTATTTAAAAAGGTTACCCAAATTAGCTTAGGATTTTAATGAAAACTTAAGGTAATTAATATAATTAGTTAATTAATAATAAAAATAAAATATATATATAAATATATATATATATTTAATATAAATATACATATATATATATTATATAAATAAATATATAATAATATATTATATAATATAGGAGGGGGAGGATGAATTTGTATAGGAAAATATAAAAAAATTAATAAATAACAAGGGAGGTAATGTATCGTTATAAAACGAAGAAAAAAAAGAACAAAGCTGATTACAATTAGGGAATCTAGTAGTAAAAAATATAAGATCAACAAATTCCTAAAATACTTTTCTCTCCTCTCTTTTGTTGTTTGGCCGAAACCATCAAGAAGAAGAAAAAAAAGATTTTTTTTAATAAAAAACAAGTTGGTGATTTAGTGTTCGAGAATCAAGGATTTAGGTATGTTCGTAAACCCTAGTTGTTTAGTTTCTTTAAATCATGTAACAATTATTATGGTGGATCTTTAGGGTTTTAAAAACTTCTGTAAATAAGGACGTATTAATCATCTAGAGTGTTTTAGGTTTAATTAGGGATCATATTGGTGTAAGTGTTAGAGTTAGAATCGCTTATATTAATTGATTTAGAGTTGAGCAAATATAGGGCTGTGTTCAAACTTGAATGGAATCTAGAATGTAAAAACGTTTTATTCGATAGATTCAGAAAAGTCCTAAATTGTAGTTCAAAGTAGATCTATTTATCAAAAAGTCAGGCCACGACTGAATTGTGAGTTCTGGAAGTTGGTCACATGTATTAGGTTACCAAAAAAGTTATCAAACAGAAAAAACGGTGTCAAATTAGGTCATGTTTAGGTAGGGATAAAACCTAACTTAAAAGTGGAATTAGTTTAGTCATCTACAAAGATTAAGTTCTATATGTATATAAATAAATCCTAGAAGTAGAGCGATCTGATTGTGTGCTTAAGTAGGTGTAATTAGGGCCATACTATTAGTGTGGCAATCATGCTCCGAATAGGGAAAGTTTATGAAAGTTGAATTTTATTTGGGCTAGTATACACAAGTATTGGAGCTATGGGATCAACAGTGGTAGTTAGTAAACTCAACAAAAAACTTAGAATAATTTTGGGTATAATTTATGCATGTCAGCAAGTAAGGTTTTTAAGTTATTAAGATACACTAAAATTTCAGCATTTTTTTGCATAAATTAAAGTTATACTATGTATTGTGTTAAGAGGTGGTTTAAGTTGGGCATGGTATCGGTGTGACCCATGATGGTTAATCAACCCTTAGACATCCATCATATGTATGGTTACATGGACTAGAGCAACTTAGCTTGGTCGCTTTTGTTTTTTTTTATTTTTTATTTATTTTTTTTTTATTTTTTTTTTTTTTTTTTTTTTTTTTATTTGTTACGAGGTTTTGTTTTACCGTGTTTAATTTATTTAATAGTATGAGTGATAGAATTGGAACGCTACATTTTTGAGCATTTCATGTGAGTTACATATTCCCTTACATTTATGCATTTTAAACTTGGGATGGAAATGAAGCAAGTGTTGAAATATGTTTTAAATGGTTGTGATTATGTGTTAGTGTAAAAGCAAGGACAATAATTGTGATAGAAATGCTTTAAGTCAACAAGATAATTTTAAGATAAAGATGTATTGTTGCCTAGTCAGGAGGGTTACTTGCTTGAATCCATGGCTGAGCTAGAGGGAAAGATGATATGGTATGATCCAAGAGGCTTGAGGACGTCAGCTTGGTGTTAGAGTGATTGATTGGATTGAAAAGCACGTTATTCATGAAATGTATATATAGCATAAATTCATTCCGAAAAGTATTGTATAATAAACACAGTAATTCGTAATGATTTTTGGTAATAGGATTGAATATGTGTGTCCTGAAAACCTAATGTTTTCTCACCAACCATTGTGTTTTGTCTATAAGCCTCTTTTCAGGTATTCAGCATGATGAGAATTAAAGTTAGAAAAGTGGCTAGATGTACCGAAGGCATCTGTCTAAGTTATATTCTCTAGATATTCGTTATTTGTTTTTGGGATGTTAATGTTAATTGTTTTGCTTTGTTAGGATGTATGAATGTTTGCATGTCTTGACTTTGGCGTGAACTGCCTTCATTTCAATGTCAATGCCTTTAGATTGTTGATGTGTTTGGTGTAGTTTTATAACACTAGCATGTCATACCTTGTATTTATCATGTATTTTAGGTTCTCTATATAGCGCTAATGTGTTATGTGATGAATTCCCTTACTTGTCGCGCCTCGCGTTTCTCTCCTAGCGCCGAGATTGACAAATAGGTAAACATTAGCTAATGGAAATAGGATAAGTAGGTGATGAGCCTAGACTAATAACCTAGTGGTCCTTCATGTATAAGCATTTAGGCTTAAGTGTTTGATGCTATAACTTCTAGCAACCCCTCTATTTTAATGCATACCTTAAATATCCTCGTATTTGGCTAAGTTGTCAATTTAGTTTATTTTGCCTACCAATATCTGATTGATATGATTAACTTTTTAGTAATTTTAGCTAGTTTAACCCCCACGCTAAGAAGTCTCTGTGGGGAACCGTATTCCCCACTAACATAAGCATAATAAGAGCCTCAGTGTGGAACCTAAGAGATAGGATAGTTGATCATTTGTCGGATGCACGTAATAGGTCTGGACTCGCGGAGTCAGGTGATTCCTGCGGAGGCAAAGTCAAACCCAAGAGAGGCCCAGTAAAGTTTATCCCGTCCTTTACCTCGTCATGTTGTTATTGATTATTTCTTTTGGATATTTTGTATTTTGGGAGACGTTGCAAGACTTCCGGTCCTATTGATGACGATTTAGAATTTAATTTTGATATAGATAAGTAGATTATTATGACGGATCCCACCCCCAGCATCCCTTTATTGTTTTAAGTTGGAGTGGTTTAAGATGTACAATGTGGAATATGTACTTATATGTGAATTATGATTGAAATGGGTAGTCTTGGAAGTAAGTACACGTGTGAAAGGAGGCAATTATAATTATTGTGGCCAACATAATTATAAAGGCATCACACACGTAGACTTGTGACCATGACTGCATTAATGTGTTTTGGATTTAAGGTGGTAGTGTAATATGATAATTATATGGGAGAGGAATTAAACCTTACCCTAATTTGGAGGATTATGATAAAGTTGAGTTGTAATAACATGTAAGATTTCTCTTCTATGATAGTAATTTCGGATACCTAGAATATTAATAAAGTGGTTGCTTGTTGTCTCTGATTGTTTGGTTCGGAATTTCCTAAGTCTAAGCTTAGCATCCTTCATCGTAACTTTGTTACAAACGATAACCAATTTTCCAAATTCGACGTCATGAATATATTGGGATGTTCGGGTCTGCTCTTACGGATATAGGCGCGTTTTGTTAGTTCTTTCGTTGCATTGATTACTCGTATGAGTATCAAACGTTTCTTTTAAGCACTAATTGTTCCTAACATATTAGTGTGGATCATTACTCCCTTGGTTGTATATCCCTTGGTTTTCGTAACCCGTTGGCGACGTGTTAGTATCGATGCTTTTAGGTTTGCTCTGCTGATCGTTATTTTGGATAAGACCTTACGTTTTCTTTTTGGTACGTAACGTCTTACATGAGTTTTCTTGTATGAGTTCGTTTGATTTTATTTTGAGTATATGGTTCCTAGTATTTTCTTTCGTTTTTAAACAATAGAATTGTGTTAGAGTTTGTACGGTGTTTTACGATCCCTTTTGGTATTATGGTGTCCTTTGTTTGAGTAACATATTTTATAATTGATGTCTAATTATAAAAGCCCTTTTGAAGTATTGTGTTAGTGTTTGGGAAAAACTGTGTTTAAAATGATCTTTGTAAATAGAATATGTTAAATGGCCTATGCAAATAGGATATAAAAATTGTTGGGTGGTTAAATAAAATTTATTTTATTATAAAAAGCAGGTTTAAAGTGATTCATAGTGGTAAGGTGCGATACACCATTAGATATCCATCTCTAGATTTTTATGACAACCAGAATGAATTTTTCAAAGATTACATTTAAGACAATTTCATTATTATTTAAAATAAATTTTATACATAAAGTGACTTTCTTTATTTTAAATTGATTTTTATAAAAACATTAGTTAATTTGGTCTTTCGAGTAAAGTCGATAATTGGTATAAGAATTTTCGTCTTTGGTATTGATTTTTTAATGTGTTTATTTGTCGTGGTACGCCTGTTGATTTTCTTTCGTTCGTGTGTTTACTCGGTACATATACGTATCCTTTTTTTCAATGGATTCTTATGTCATTTGATCCACGGCTATTTGCATATGTGGAATCCCCTATATGTATTCTAGCCTTTGATTTGATATTCGTTTGTTATCCTATTCGATTGTTAGTAACCCTTGGAGTTCGTTGATACCGTTGAGTCGTGGAAGCTTTGATGTGATTGTAGGAATGGACTGGTTGTCCAAGAAGAAGTTTGTGATAGTATGTCATGAGAAGGTGGTTAGGATACCATTGGAAGGTGATGAGATACTTCGGGTTCATGGTGAATGTACTCAAGGAGTCGTGAAAATTGTCGAGAAGAATAAAATCACTTTCACTTCATTATGGAAACAAGAAACTAAGATGAGAAGAATGGAAGAATTGTAGAGAGAAATAAAGAGGTGGAAGGTTTACACATACACTCAAATGAGAAAAATGGTAACCAACCCCCTCTCCATACTTGGAGAGGGGTATTTATACTTAATACCAAGAGGCTTTCATGCCTTGGTATTTCTACGGGCCGGGCTCGGGATTACTTGGGCTTTCGCCCGATACACGTGACCGGTTAGATTACATTTAAGAGCCCGTTTACCCGTGTAGCCTAATACAACGTATATTATTTTAGTGACCGAGACCTAATATAATTATGAACGAACTTCCATTGTTCGACTCAATATTTTGAGGCTAACAATCTCCCCCGAAGTGAGTTCATTGTGACACTCCTTCATGAGATCAATGAGATTGCTTTTGTCGTTAAGCTCTTGTGGTCTTGGTCTCTGAATTCGTTGTAGGCTTGTTCCTTCATGCTTTGTGATCTTTGATCTTGAGCCTTTGTCATTGTCTTTTGACTTTGTCTTTTTCGTCCGAGATCTTTAAATCTTTATCCTTTTGTCTTGATCGTCTTTGCCACTTTGCGATCTTGTGTCTTAACCAACATGCTCATACTTTGCATCATCTTGAAAGCTTGCTAACAATCTCCCTTGATAGACTTGATATCTTTGAAGGAAGATCTTGTATATCAGAGTTTGTGCGGAAGTCTTTGTCTTTAATTCTTGAGCTTTCATGATTCTTGAATCTTGATGCTAAGTAAGTCTTTGTAGTTTGACATGACATGAGGTAATGAAATCGACACCACTAGAATAAGGCATCACCATCTCCATCTTTATGTATCCTGAAATAAAACAGTTAGCAATAAAGCGGGTGGACGAATATGGCTTTGTCATTCGTCCAGATTTGGTTAGATTAACCCCGTTCCATAGGACCGTTTTACAGTATAAATATTGTACCTAGAGATTCAGGTAGATTCAAAGAGTCCTCCTTGACAGGGATATCAGCTCAAAGCGTAGGATCTTCTAACACATATTATAATATTTACCATGCTTGCTTGTTCTCATTACCGGAACCGTCTCAAAGCATACAACACGGTAGAGTGAATCGATAGTAACAACTTTATGATTGAGCCGTCAATTCATTTCCTGGAACAAGTTTGATTCACATTGAATCGCACCATCATTTCTTTCCAGTTGACACAAGTTTGATTCATATAGAATCTCGCAAGTCACCTACCGCAGTGCTGTTTGATGATGACACTGGAAGGATTTCCATTCGTCATTGTGAATACTAAAGAGTATCAACTCTGATGTCTGGCAGAATCACACAGATACCTGCGTAGGACTCTTGTTGAACAGCTTGTTAATTTAATGATGTTTCAACAATATTTGTCATGTAATGTGTCCTAATGAGATTTATTTGATGATCTCTTGGCTCTAGACTCGATTAGTGCGTTTTGGTTTTAGTAATCGGAGGCTGGAGCAGACTGCCACCTATTCAATATTAACTAACTCGGAATGAGAAAGTCAATAGAAGTCGTGTGTATCTCCGTGACAAATGAGACAAGTTTCTTTTGAGAGAAACCCGAATGGCTGGGAAGGGTTGTGCATTGCATCACTGGGTCCATGATGTCGTCTTCAATGTCAGCAATCAACATTGGTAATTCTGACAGCATATGTATTGACCCGGTTTCTGCCTAAGTTGTGTGGAGGGCTTCTTTCTTTAGACCCTTTATCCATACATTTCTTTTTAATTCTTCAACCCCTTCAATGCTTACCAAGACGTCATTACTAACACCTTGTTGTGATTGTTCCAGTGTTAGCTCAATCTTAGTCGGCATTCTTCCCTTATACACATTCATCTCCAATCATACCTAAGGACTGCTATTTCTAACTATGGAGTGTCCTTGGGTAGATCCCTCCGGTTCTGGTTGGATCATAGGACAAATACCTAACCTTACCACCTTATGTCTTCAGAATCGTCGTGAAATAAGATGTTGTAGGGTATGAGATCGAACCATGAAACCTTTTCCGAATAGCACTTTGAGTCTTTAGATCATATTTTAATTACATTTCTCCCCTTATTTTAAATTCTAAGACACTTAGATTTTGAAATACTGTGTGATTAAAATTTGTCTTGAAAAGGCCATGGGGAAAAACGTTGAAGCTTAGCATGAATTATTTGGAACTGTGTCAACTTGCTCCCCCTCAATTTTACATAATGTTTGACACCAATAAAAATTGATACCAAGTTAGGTAAATCGGATATAAAATAGAGGTTAACACCTAGTCATCTTATAAACTAACATTCTATGAATTGTCGAATAATTCTTGTTGTTATTAAGAGACATTTTTGGAAATGGTTTTGAATACATAAGAAATGGTCCGTGAGATTGATGAATCCAAACTCATAAATGTGTTTTATCCGAAAAACTCCCCCTTGAAAGATGGAGTGTTGAACACACAATTTTGAAAGATTATGAATCGTCAGTGAGAAATTCTTGAAAAATTGTGTTCAACATTTTGAAAAACATCATGTTAGAAGACTTCTCTTCCAACTCTAAGGGTAAGCGCACTTATGCGTACACTATCCTTTTCTTGAAAAGGAAAGAAAAAAAAAAAGAAAAAAAAAAAAAAAAAAAGCTTAAAACTTTGAATAGTCTAGTAAGACAGCTCAAGACCGAGAAACGTTGAATTTCTCGATGTTAAGGAAAAGTGTTATCTTCTTAAAAAACTTTCATTATTGGAAGTTCGGAGTTACGGTACTGATATTTGCACATAAGCCATTAAGAAAACTTAGAAATGACATGTTTTGAAAGCATTTGAAACTCCTGTTCGAACTTCATTTACACGCCCGTGTCGATATTAAAGTCGATAATTGGTATAAAAATTTCCGTCTTTCGTATCGATATTTTGTTTTATGTGTTCATTTGTCGTGGTATGCCTGTTGAATTTTTTTCGTTCGTGTGTTCACTCGGTACATATACGTAACCTTTCTTACGAAGGATTCTTATGTCATTTGATCCATGGCTATTTGCATATGTGGAATCCCCTATATGTGTTCTAGCCTTTGATTCGATATTCGTTTATTATCCTATTCGATTGTTCGTAACCCTTGGAGTTCGTTGATACCGTTGAGTCGTGGAAGCTTTGATGTGATGGTGGAATGGACTGGTTGTCCAAAAAGGAATTTTTTAATAGTATGTCATGAGAAGGTGGTTAGGATACCAATAAAAGAGGGTATGATACTTCGAGTTCATGGGGAACGTACTTTGGGAGCCGCCAAAGCCCTAATGAACACTAAGATAGATGAACCGAAATTGAGTGATATTTCCGTCGTACGAGATTTTATTGATGTGTTTCTAGAAGATTTGTCGATGACCACCGCAGTGAAAAGTTGAGTTCCGTATAGATTTAGTTCCTGGAGCGATGCCAGTCATGAAGTCTCCATATCGTCTAGCACCCTCGGAAATGCAAGAATTGTCTAAACAACTTCAAGAGTTGGAAGACAAGGGTTTCATATGACCTAGTCATTTTTCGTAGGGAGCACCCGTGTTATCCATGAAGAAGAAGGATGTTTCTTTTCGCATGTGTATTGATCATAGGGAGTTGAATAAATTAATTGTTAAAAAAACCGTTATCCACTCCCTAGGATTAATGACTTGTTTGATCTGTTACGAGGAGCGTGTCCTTTCTTAAAGATAGATTTTCGGTCAGGTTATCATCAGCTACGAGTGCATGAGGATGCCATTCCAAATACCGCATTTCGAATGAGATACGGACATTTTAAGTCTACAGTTATTCCTTTTGGGTTAACCAATGCACCAGTGGTTTTCATGGACTTAATGAACCGGGTTTGCAAACCGTACTTAGGTAAGTTTGTCATCGTATTCATTGATGACATTATGTCCTACTCAAAGTCGTAGGACGAACATGAAGTTCATTTGAAGTTAGTGTTGGAGTCACGGAGGAAGGAGAAGCTGTATGCTAAGTTTTCTAAGTGTGAGTTTTGGTTAGAAGAAGTGCATTTTCTTGGTCACGTGGTCAACCATAACGTATTCAATGGGACCCGAGTAAGAGTGAGGAAGTGAGGAATTGGATGATTATTCTTAGGATTGGCAGGTTACTACCGACGGTCATCGCGAATTTTTTTTAGATTATTGAACCCCCTTACTTCCCTAACTAAGAGGAATCAGAAGTATGAGTGGAGCGTAGAACAAAAAGAGGCTTTTTAGACTTTGAAGAATGATTTGTATGATACTCCGATAAAGTGAATATAGTAGGTGATGCGTTGAGTAGAAATGAGAGAGTGAAACCAAGACGAGTAAGAGGAATGATACAGGCAGCCCAAAGTGAGGCATTCAAGCAAGAGAACGTACTTATAGAAAGGCTACGTGGTTTAGATCCACAGATGGAAGGAAAAG
>BQNB010059613.1:0-31108 GCA_026074375.1 Tanacetum coccineum | reverse complement strand
GTGATATTGTTTTCTTTTGATTCTCAAAATGAAAAACGCACCTATTTGTTACTGATGCACATATAAGCCTAAAAAAATGATTGTGAACAGTAAGCCCAAATCATTTTAGATGCTAGAAACCACAACACTACTAAAATATTAAACGTTTGAAATAGAAAGAATTTAAGACGTATGAATAATTTTTTAAGGCGAGTGACTAAAAAAAATAAAAAAATAAGCCAAACAGCCGAATCAATAAACTTAAGCTTCCACAACAAAAACACTAAAAGAACTAAGATAGAACCATGGCTCTTGATACCAATTGTAGGATCTTATAACTTCACACAAACATGAACTAGAGAGAGAAAGTTAGAGAGAGAGATGGATGGAGATAATAATGAAAAATACACTAAAGAGTGTGTGTAAAATGATTTCTTCTAACACCCTCTCCATGTGTGGAGAGGGTTTAAATATGTCTTACAAAATGCCTATGAAACGGGCTATGACGTGGGCTTACAGTGGGTAAAGACCCGGCCCAACATCATAAATCATACTATTACTAACAAAACTACGAGCTATGCTAAACATGAAAATACATGGGGTGACCGAGTCTTTTTCTTAAACCTAACAACAAGAACTTACATAACTCATTTAACACAACATATTAAACCATTTTTATAAAATTCATGGTCTCAACGACTTACGAAAACATACTTTACAAATTAATGAGTGTTTTGCCAAACACCCCTTTTGACCCACTTTACCCATACAATCTGAGCATAACTCATTACTACATAAAATCCGGACTTGGACACCATCATACCACATTTATAAATCATTTAAAACACTTGGGGGTTCAACATGGACTCAAGCTCGGCATCTAATACAATACCTTACGCATAACACAACACTTCCAAAATCCAAGCTTCTAAGCCATATGCCTTATTAAGGTTATACCTTCATCTCATAATAACCTACAAAACGGTTAAATAACTAAACCGTAATCTTTCGCTTAGTAAGTAATAGACATAACAATATATCATATATCGTTTATATACATTTGCATCATATACAACACTTACAAGCCAAGAGGCTAAGATGATAATATTACTTGCCTCATTTCATGCCAATATAAGCTTCATACTTCAACATTAACATCACAACCAGGCAATCCACATTTTAGCTAGTTTAGCCAACTAGCCCTATTCTACTCTTAGTCCAAACAACCTAATTCTTAAGCTTTTATGCCTTTTCCACATTCACAACACATAACACATAACACAAGCATGATAAAGTCAATATAACATCGTGTTATAGTCTAATTACTTACCTCATATCCAAGCTAAGAACACCAAGAACATCATCATCATCATCAAAACCTATTTTCACATAAAAAGCAATATCAATAACAAGGGTTTATACAACCCATAACTTACCTAATTTCCATCCTTAATCATCATATGATCATATCTTGATCATATGGTGAAAATTCCCAATTACTTTACACTTAATCATGAATTAACCTTAACCCATATTATTAAACACCTTAATTCTTACATTAGAAACACAATTACCCAAAACCTCCAATATAGGTTACTTGAGCCTTAACCTAAATATCACCAATTCAAGGATTATTTGCCACTTACTTGATTGAGGAGGGATTACTAGGGTTCATCCATGAAATAAAAGCCTAACTTTTTCACCAAAGATCTCAAAGCTTGGTCTCCTCCTTTCCTTCTCCAAAACATACGACACACACACACATTCTTAAGTAAATGAGTGGTGTGTAGAATTATCCAGGGAATTTAGGATATACTAGTCGGCACTTTGGTCAATTGGCATAATAGGTCCCACAAGTTGTAACATTCCGTATTTTCAGGTCATTTACGACGTCATTTATTTTGCTAATTATTTTTTTTCTCGTACGCGTTTACTTTTAATTTAATAGTTAAGTTAAATCGCGTAAGTTAAAAATTATCGTTTAGCGTAAACGGACACCAAACAAATAAATGTTTACATCAAGCAAGTGTTAAGTAATTATTTTGAGTATAATTATTAACTTTGTTTATTTTATTTTTATTGGTTACGTAAATTGATTACGTTTCGCGATAAAATTACGTTTAGGCATACCCGGAAGCACCAAAACTTTTCTACGCTTCAACAAATACCCACTTTTATACCCAATACATAAAATTAACTCAAATATCTATCCCATATGCTCATATGGCCGGATTTGGACTCAAAGATACAAAGAAAATATCATAGGAACACTTTCCTTGTTTTCATGGGATAATCTCCACTTTTAGGAACCAAAGACCAAAGACCAAAGACCAAAGACCAAGGACTTTCCCTAAGACCCTCATCTTGTTTCCCATGACCACTATTGCAAACTTTTGACCAACTAGGCATATATATACTTGTATGCAAGAGTTATAACACATACATACACAAAACACTTGGTGTAAAAGATCAAAAACACTCTCTTTTCTCCTCTACATAGCCACGGCTCAAAACCCCTTTCCAACTCAATCCATACAAAATTTTCTACATCATATACAAGCCTTCACACATCCTTCCTAAGATATACTAAGGTATTTACAAGCCTTGGTTAACCATTTGCAAGTATTTATCAAAGAAAGGAAGCTAGGGTTTTCATTTGGATAATTAGGGTTTTCATTAGTGCAAGCTTGGGTTTTATATCTAAACAAGGGTTTAGATACTTTGGTTCATCATCATACATCACTATAAGGTTATCTAAAAACCTTCATGTCTTTACTTTTATCATATTATGAGTTTATATGTTCTATTTAGCAATATCACCATTAGGATACTTTTAAACATGTAAAACATATTTCTGCTTGTGGTTATGATTTTGAACACTTTTACATATGTTGTGTAGTTGATAATATCATGGAATAAAGGAATTATAAGTATGGTAACATGTTTGTTAAAGTATAAAAGGTTCATGTGTAAACTTGCTAAATTAGGGTTTCTTTAATAAAGTTGTGATTAAAAGAGAGATTAGAGGACTTACTATTTGAACACAAGGACAAACTATGAACTAATGAACCTATTATATGTAAGACATAAGATATGAAGTTTTGTAAAGTACTTGTAACAAAGTTGTTAACCTAAAAAGTCTTAAAATCAAGTTTTAAACACATTTCATCAACAACTTCAAAACCTACTGTTTTGGTTCGACTTTTGACACAGCCCCAACATGTTTTTAAAAGATAGTTCGTCTCATGACGATTCCAAAATGATAAGAAACTCGAAAAACCGATTTATAACGAAAAAGATACGACGATTTCAAGTTTACGTTAAATATATACTTTTATAAAACTATTTTTATAAAAATTACTATTCACCACAGAAACTTATATTTTTAAAACATCATTAATATGATAAAACTTTTAAATACGAGAACGTACTCGAAAGAATCGCTAAAAACGGAGTTAAAACGAATAAGTTACGACATTTACGAGATTTACGATAACTAAATCTATAAAAATAAATATATAGCTGTTATGAACAGTAAAATCACTATTCATCAGAAAAACTCAAATTTTGAAAATGTTATATTTTGATAACTCGTCTTAATACGAAGGCGTGGACGTAAGAAACGAAAGAAACGGACTAAAAACGAGAAAGTTACGCCAGTTTTACTAAAGTATACTTATAAACGTTTTTACTTTATAAATATGATTTCACTAAAACGATTAGATGGTGATGTAGCTATATAGAATTATATGTGGTATTAGTTAATCAAAGTACTATATTACTAGGGAGTTTCATAATGAGGCCTCTTCGGGGTGGCGTATCGACGAGTTGTTGGATTTACGATTTAAAGTGTCCTAGCTCCTCATACGTCACTACATGACCTCTTAATTATGATAGCCCGAACGATAGTATGATGAGCTATACGACCTATAAATAATCAAAGTGTTTAGTACTTATACGACCTATATTGGATTAGGTTGCCTTCGGATTTCTTCGTGACGCATTTTTCTATTGTGAATACTTGTTGATTACCATTCACTCGAGGTGAGTTCATAGCCCCCTTTTTACTACGTGATTGTTTTACAAAATCTACGGGGTGAATTACATTGCTTGTTTTACTATTGGACACAAGTGTTTTTCTAAGTGTTTTCAAAGTGTTTACAAAGTGTATGCTATCCAGATTACTGCCTGAATATTATTGCTAAGTTACCTTATTGCCGTGAAGTCCCTATTTATCATGAACCGTTAATTGCTATTGTAGTAAGCGCGAGTGTTGTGGATAGATCTATCGGGACTGACAATCCCCACCTTTCCTTGGGTCACTAGTTTGATCAAGGTGCATTTAACATTGAGAGGTGTTAGGTTGTTGGCAAGCATCCTATATTCTGATTGGGGCACAAATCTAGTTAAGGCTTCGGGGTCATGAGCTTAGTGCAATAATAAACGTTTTGGACTACTGAATGTGTTTCAGAGTCTACTATTACTTCGATCTTGTGGTCCACCCTTTTTACCGATAAACCTATGATTTCACTCAACCTTTGTGTTGACTTTTAGCATGTAATTTCAGGTCCTAGGGTATGAAGATTGGAGGGGAGCCGTGGCGGATATCAATGAAGACGGATTCTGTGTTTTATCTATATTCAATGCAACTTTTATTATCTTTAAAAACTTAAGTCATCTTTTGGGTATTATGAAGCTTTTGTTTAATTAAAAATAATTATGTAACTTGAAATGTTTATGACTTTTAAACTATGGGAAATAATGTATGAACTTGATATTTTGCTATGGCATGAATGAATCTTATCTTAAAACGTACGTTTAAGGTCGTTTCGCGCCTTTATCTTGATTGTTGTACTTTGACGTTGAACCCCTTTGTTACCATTCCACTGCTACTCTCGATTTTGGGGGTGTTACACTAAAGCGACTACGTTTGTGACTTCGTTACAACACGGGGAAGGCGAACATAGTGGCGATGCGTTGAGCCGTAGGGAAACGGATTGAGCCCATTGCGGGTTCAAGCTTAGTTATGATAATTTGGGATTGGAATCTTCCGAATTAATATTAGAAGCTCAGATCGAAGCACAGAAACTAGGATCTCGTGAATGAAGAAGTAGGCGGTTTAATTCTGAAGGATATACCCAAGGAAAAGATTGGAACCACACACCGCCTGATGGCGACACTATGTTTAAATGGCAGGAGTTGGTTACCTTGCTATGGAGACTTAAGATCCGTGATTATGCACGAATCCCACAAGTCGAAATACTCTATCCATCCCGGTTCTGAAAAGATGTACCAAGATGTGAAGAAACTATATTGGTGGCCAAACATGAAGGCTGACATCGCCACCTATGTTAGCAAGTGCTTGACGTGTGCAAGGGTCAAGGCCGAACACCAAAGGCCATCAGGACTGTTAGTACAACCGGCAATACCCGAGTGGAAGTGGGATAATATCACGATGGATTTTATCACCAAACTTCCTAAGTCGTCACACGGTTTCGACACCATCTGGGTGATTGTGGATCGACTTACAAAATCTGCTCACTTCTTGCCAATAAGGGAGAATGATCCATTGGACAAGTTGGCAAGGTTGTACCTGAACAGGATAGTAGCAAGGCACGGAATACCCGTTTCAATCATCTGTGATCGTGATGGGAGATTCACATCAAATTTCTGGAAATCATTTCAGAAAGCTTTGGGTACAGACATAAGTATGAGCACTGCGTATCATCCGGAAACTGACGGCCAGAGTGAGAGGACTATTCAAACTCTCGAGGACATGCTACGTGCTTGCGTGATCAATTTTGGTAAGGGTTTGGCAAGGATCGGGTTTAAACATTTGCCATTCGCCGAGTTTTCATACAACAAACATTTGTTAGCACCTATCATAAAAGGCCGCACCTTATGAGGCAACTGTATGGTCGAAAAATGTCGATCACCCGTGTGTTGGGCCGAAGTTGGAGAAGCCCAACTGACTGGTCTAGAATTAATCCAAGAAACAACGGAAAAGATCATCCTGATTAAGCAGAGGATGCAAGCTGCTCAGGATCGACAAAAGAGCTACGCTGATCGGAAACGAAAGCCGATGGAGTTCGAAGTTGGGGATAGGGTTATGCTCAAGGTCTCACCAAAAAAGGGTTGTGTAACGTTTCGTAAGACGTGGAGAGCTAAATCCGAGATAGCTCGGACCATTCAGGTGCTAGCCCAAAGTTTGGGAACGTTCCTACAAAGCTAGGAACTTATCCCCAGGAGCTGAGCAAAGTTCATCAACTTTCCCATATGTCGAATCTGTAAGAGAAGTTACACTTGCGAACCATTAGTCAAGAAGCGTTAGAAGAATTCACGTTGATGATAAACTCTAGTTTGTGGAAGAGCCTGTTGAAATCATGAACGGGAGATCAAACGATTAAAGCGAAGCCTGATCACAAATTGGTTAAGGTTTCACTAGACTCTAGAGAGTCCCTGAGTTACACCTAGGAACGTGGAAAGATTCGTTCAAAAAACAAAAATACCCCACTAACACTCATCAACCAGGCTACGTCCATCCGCACAAGGTCTTTAAGCTTTGAGGGATAAAAGCTCTTCTAACGGGTGGAGACTGTAAAATTTCTCAATTTCAAGTCATTTTATGACTCCTATTATTAGTCACCATTTATGTTAGTCCGATACGTGTTTACTTTTAATATTATTTTTTTTGCTAAATCGCGTAGACTATAAATAATCATTTAATGTAAACATCGCCAAATAAATTAAGGTTTACATCAACCAAGTGATATATAAAGTTATTAAGAAATATTATTATCTTTAAGTTTTTATTTTTATTGGGCCACATAAAGGTTTAACGATCACAATAAAAATACATTGGACACACCCCAGAAAATAACCGTAGACAACACCAAACCTCACTTTTAAAACCTTAACACAAAGTTTAAATAAAAACTTGTGTTAATACCCCCACTTGAGCTGAATGTAGGGGGCAAATCAACTAGAAAAATCCTTGAAATCTTCCAAGTCTTAACTAAGTTACATACATACTAGGGATTAAATTGAGATACTGTACGAATGTTCCCTAGTCATCAAATACACAATGAATAATAACCAAATAACCCTTTTCCATTGCCCTTGATGCCGCGCTAGTATCAACAACCACACACAACCAAAAAGATTTTCAATATCCTGGTCATATATTTACCAAAGATTCCCTATTAAAACTTGTACTTAAGTGTTTAACAAAAACGCATGTGTGCTTAACTTAAAACCATGGTTGCTTACTAAAACTCAATACAAACTACTTTGTTGGCACTGTTTGGTTTGTTAAAGGACTAGAAAGTGTAACTAGGTAACCTTAGCCTTAAATACTCACAACTCATTCATCATTTAGACGATGTAGCACTTCTTAGAACACACAAACACTCAAACAAGCTAAACATATTATTGTCTCCTTGTTCGGATCACGAACCATAAAAAAACACTCACAATTCCATTCGAACCTATAAAGAGCGCTAGGGTTTTCATACAAGGTAATAAGAAGGGACACGAGCTAAGGTGGGGTCATTTGATAAGCTTTAAAGCTTAAGGTTGGCGTACATTGGGTTTTTAGAATCGTATACGCATTTGAGTTGCCATCCTACTCGTTCGACACACACATTCAAAGGCGCTAGGACTTTTGTAAGTCGCATTCCTAAGCTTACATGTTCATGTCAATACATTTTAATTGGGAATTAACAAAACCAACGTGAGCCCACACACGCATGGTGCGAAACATGCCAACTAAAGATACAAATATATAATGTACATTATACTTGGGTGGTGCTAAAAAGATGTTAACACATATAAAAACTTACGTGAACATGTAACCCGTTAGTACGAAATACTCAAAAACTATACGTAAACATTTACGAATAACGCGATGGCTTGACTTGGGAGCACGTACACTAGCTAATATGAAATGCATGTGTGAAAACATGGATAATAACTAATTCGTATCGATGCTTAACGAAAGGTTAGAAGACTTAGAAACTATTAAGCAAGCCAAACGACCACATTCAGATCATCTTGGGCTTAACCGCCCACAATAGGAGCTCAACAAGCCCAACAGGCCCGACTTATGGATCCATAGTTTTATAATAAGCATTTTGTGCTTATTGGAAAAGTCTAAAATGCTCATCAAATTCAAATAGACCCTAATGTACCTTAAACATTGTGATAGAAAACCAAAAACGACCTAATGGACCTTGTTGGCACGTACTTGATCAAAACGTAAACCTATAAGCCACAATAAGCTCAAACAGCTTATTTGTGAGCTTATTCTTTTTAACCGACCTAATAAACTTGGGAACTACTATTGGACCCCGAGCGAAGAAGCCTAAAGGCTTAAAGGGCTTGACGAACTCTTATTGGGCCCAAAGGCCAAATAACAAGCTTGTTAGCTTAATTGGATAAGCCAGACAGCGAATCAGGAGGACCCTAAAGTGATATTAAACTAGAAACTTTAAGTTGAACGTGCCCTAGAACCTTAATGGACTTTTTACAAGTATTCGGGTTGGAGTTATTGGGCTAACGAGCCCAATAAACTTGAATAAGCTCAAATAAGCTCGTCAAAGCTTATTTTTTCATTCAAACAGTTTTATGTGGGCTTATATAAGTCAAACATGATCTTAGGTACCTTTGGAAACTAGATTGGGCCATTTAAAGGCTTAATGGACCTTAACGGGCCCAATAAGCCCAATAAGCCAAATAAGCCTAAATAAGCTCGTCCGAGCTTATTTATAAGCTGACCCAGCTAAGATGGCTTATTGAAGTCTATTAAAACCACCTTCAACTTGTTAGATCTTAAACGGATTTAAAATGTGATTTTCCTAAGTTAAAGGACTAAATATGTCAATTTTGAAACTTAAAGGTTTGAAACTGTTAACTCCTTGTTTTTGTAACTTAAGGGACTGCTTTTTTCACTTCTGAAACTTTAGGGATTTATGAGTCATATAAGGACCTAAAGTGTAAACTTTGTAAAGTTGGAGGACTAAATGTGTACAAGTGAAAACTTAAGGGTCTAAAGTGTAAATGCTACATTTTCATAAACTAGAGGGGCTGATTTGAAATTATAGAAAACCTAAGGGTGTCTTATAAACAAAAGTGATTTCATAAACACTTAGCGAATCGGACGGATTATATTCGGATAATATACAAGTAAACATACGATGTAATAAATACGAATATTTATTAATGCATTGTTATACGTAACAAGAACTTTTGAAATCGTTATACCTTCCCAAGAGCCATCAATATTATAAATATATTAAAACATGTCACCACCACCCAAGTGAATACTCATTATATATAAACTAGTAAATTATTGTAGGTTTATACATTGAGTTCTTTTAACCCTAAACTTAAAAGACTACTAAAGACTGGCCGTATTTACTTAGGTATCTTGACGGTGTGATTCATACTTGGATATCTATTATCATTTTCAGAGGACTATTTACTGAGGTGAGTTCATAGCCCCATGTTTTAAGTGTTATTCAAATGATTTACATCCTTGGGGTGAGAACATTCTTTGTTTTTTTATGACAAATTGACGCAAGTGTAACATTTTATACGAATGATTACGTTTTTCCTAAGGTAACTATAACCCATTATTATCCCATCATCATGAACTGTTAATTGCATAGATGTTTGGAAATACACAAAAAGTGACCGGTCACTTCCACTTTGTATAGTCTTACTCGTAGTAGTTAATGATTAGATTGTAATCTAGCCGGCCCCAAGACCCATGGAAAGCCCATCTAGCCATTGGGCCCGGCTTCCAATGTACTGATTTAAACCCTCTCCTAGCCTTGGAGAGGGGTTGGTTGTCTTCATTATGCCATTTTTCACACATACTAAACTTTCATCCACTTCCATCCATTTCTCTCTAACATCACAACCCTCATCTCTCTCTGTTCTAATAGTTTGGTCTATTAAGATTACATGATTCTACAATTGGCATCAGAGCTGCAGGGGTGTATTGTATTCGTGTGTGTTGGATTTAGTGTTTTCGTTGTGGTTTTTGAGCTTATTTTTGGCTTATTATTGAGATAATTGTTTTTCAGTTTAACGTGCTCAAATTTCTTTTCTTTCCTTGATTATTTTTTCTTAATCGTGTTCATGTCAACTTTTACAAAATACATAAAAAAAAAATTTTTTCATAATATTTTGTGCATCCTGTTTCACGTAAATAATTTTTATTTACCTATTGGGCTTATTGATCAACATTGGGATGCTAATTGGTCGTCAAACAAAAGGGTGTGTTTTTAATTTGAAAAAAGGAGAGACACCAAGTTTTGTACTACTGTGTCCCTGCTTATTCCAGTTTCCTTTAAAGATATTTTGAGTCTTTTAAACAACAAAATGTTTTAAACCTTTAAAAGGCTTATTGTCTGAGCGATATTTAAAGCTTATTATTTTGGTGAGCTTATGGTGATTTACAAGGTTTGTGAATGAAACAATGTCAAAACTCGGTCTGAAACAAAGAGAAAAATGAAGTCGCATACAAGGTGTTTGATATTCCTTGTTGAACCAGATCTAATTTTGAGCCAAACTAGAAAGAGCCAAGCACCGAACCAAGTACACACCTTCATCAACCGAACTAGTCTCAATCTTGATGAAGCCCGAACTAGTGAACCGAACGGATTCAACCTTGATGAAACCGATCCAATCTTAGTTGATTCAATAGCAACCGATCGATTCATTGTTAAAAGAAACCGAACTAGTCATTAGAATGGGGAGGGTAGTCGAACAGAGTCAAACTTTCAACTCGAGACCAAACCGAGGTGATTCTTCATCGCAGAACCGTAACAGGTTATCATTTCGAAAAACCGAACTAGTCGAAACCTTGAGGAACCGATCTAAATTTTTTTTGCAACCGAACCAGTAAAACAAGGAAAAAATACATACACGTTTAAGTTTTATTTTGGTTTTTTCGGTTTTGAGTATCGTTAATCTACGGGACTCAAGACATACACCGGTTGTGATGTGTCATCATTTGATCTTTCGTGTGTATTTACTATGTTAAACCGAAACCGACGATCACCGTAGCATTTTTCCGCGAGACAGTGATTTAAATTCGTTTCATTGCGGTGAATTTTCAATCGAAAAGAAAAGAGAAACAGAGGGACGTGGTTTTGTTTTATATAAATCAAAAATTATTAAAATTGGCAACTTTGGCCCCTGGGATTTCATAACCAATTTCACCATTCGTTCTTATATTGTTTATTAACCCCTATATTTGAACATTTTGCAAGCCGTTGGTCCCTTATTTTTCATAATTAACCTTAACCCTTCCAAGTTTAACCGGTTTTTGCACCGTTTTTGGTCCTCGTAAGCTCATTGTTTCAACCAACAAAAGTTTCACGTACTTCAAGTTCAACAACGATTTCACTACACACATTTTTTATTCATGATTTTTTTCTTGATTTAGTAAAATCCCGTAAAAGTCATTCTTTTACGGTTTTTAAGTGCATAACTTGTAAAATCCCCGTGAACTTAATTGATAACTTAAAACACACCAAACACGATGCTAACACTAAAAACGATCCGAATAAGATTTCACAGAATGTTAAAGACGGCTAAAGATTTGGATTACGATGACAAGTGGATCACAAAGTTGAATCGGTACACTTATTTGAGATTGAGGGTCATTTCGAAGGCGTGTTCTTATTTTTATCTTGAGTCGTGGTTGGCTGGATCATGAAGCTTTCAATGATATCTGCTCAGAGCTAATTTAAAGTTGAAGACTTGGTTTATCTAGTTTTCCGAGCATCCAAGGGGTGGGATGTGGTATGACCTGGTTAACTAATTCACTTAAAGAGGTACGTTTTAGTACTCAGATGTCACACCTAAGACATGTTGAAAATCGCAAGAGGTGAAGGAGTGGTCTCATGAACTTTGGGTGGGGTATTGGATACTTAGAGATTGCTTGGAGCACAATTCTCTACACCAATCTATCCAACAATTAGCGCAAGCTTAATCCACAAACCATGAAATCTACTTCATTTCAAGTTATGGTAATCAGGTTTACTTCATCAGTGTTACATTCCAATAGCCTACAAACGGTTGGTAAAGATGGATAGCCAGAGAGAGGTTTATGATAGAGATTCTGATCACAATTGATTCTCAACAGGGTAAGATCTGAGCTAACTTATTTCTCACACAAGTAACTCAAGTAAAATGCGCGTCCAAGGGTTGCTGATTCCGACATGTCGAAAACCATCAAGGGGAAGAGAAGGATTCACACTTGAGCCTTTTGCCTTCTTTTTCTTAAAAGCTTGACATAAGACATCTTTCTTGAATTTTTTATAATAGGCCATGCCGGGAAGACAAATGTCATAACCGCAGAGAATATCAGCGCTTTAACTTATGGCTTTTGGGTGCATTTCTTTAGACACATGGGGGAAGTGATATCTTGAGACCTTTAATATGCATTATTTGAATTTCCAGGGGGAAGTGTTGTGAGAAGAATTATTCAAGCGTGAGAAGATACGTTGCTGATCCAGTTAATGCTTACCCCAAACGATCAATCACTAAGCTTATTCTTAAAGGAGCAGTAATATTTGATGTGGTATCTTAAAACCAGTTCCGCAGTGCACTAAATTATTCATCTTGTAAAACTTTGAAACTGCTCAAGAGAGGATTGCTAGTTTGGGGGGAAGCTTTGAAAGCTTCTAAATCAAGAATATGTGGCATGAATTAGGGGGAAGCTGATTCATTGCTAGTTTAGGGGGGAAGCTTTGAAAGCTTCTAAATCCAAGAATATGTGGCACAATTAGGGGGAGCTAATTCAGAAGCTTCTCCTTAACCAAAAGTGTATGGGTTACTTAGTTCGTGCCTATTACAATATTTCTTCTACAAAGTACTACAAAGATGATTCATGTTGGAGTGCAGACTTGAAGTCAAACATCACAGAAGACGTCATCAGCATATGAAGCTTCATGGAAGTTCTTGTTCTTAATCATTATGTACTTGTTAGGAAAATTATGTAAGTAAATTCTGGTATATCTTTCCGTGTGGGAAGATGTTGAGGGAATTCACTTTTATGTGACGACATTACATAATTACCATAGTTTATCAAGTCACATACCAGAGGACTAGAATAGGCAACTATTGTAAATAGTTTTATGGCGTAATGGGCTATATATACCCCCTCTATGGCTTCCAAGAGGGGTTGAGTCATTATTTTGGTGTTGAGTCATTTGTATCCTTCATCCATTTTCCATCTAATAACAAGTCCATCTTCCATCTCACTACTTTCTCTCACTAAAATGGCTATCATGTGGTTTGACTCACCAAGACCACCGGATCATAGTTTTTGTGAATCTGCCAATTGGTATCAAGAGCCATGGAGTGGTGTGTTTAGTTTTTGTGTTTTGTCTTGAGATTTGTGGTTCAAAACTTTATAAAGAGAACAAATTTTTGTGATTCAAAATTTTTTGGCTTAAAAACTTTAAAGTTTTCATTTTTATTGTTCCTATAGGGTTAGTAACACTAGTTGTACAAGATTTTTTGCAAAAAACCATTTAAAAATGTGTCTTTTTGAGTTTTGAAAATTTGGGTTTCGGAGTAGTTGGAACCGAACGAGTTTGTTTAGTTGGAACCGAACGAGTGAACCGAACGAGTGAACCGAACGAGTGAACCGAACGAGTGAACCGAACGAGTGAACCGAACGAGTGAACCGAACGAGTGAACCGAACGAGTGAACCGAACGAGTGAACCGAACGAGTGAACCGAACGAGTGACAACCGAACTAGATAAAAAAAAAATATTTTTGTCAAATTTAAACTCATCAACTCAAATTATAAATTATACGGTTATTTCTTTGACTTGTAAAATCCCGTGAAACAAACACTTGTTTTCCCGGTTTTGTCAAGAATTGTAAAATCCCGTGTAATTTCATTTCAAGACTCAACAAACACATAACCAAACACAATTTCTTTCTACCACCGATCGATCAATTTGTAATCTTTTTGATACCACAATGACGACTCTTGCCGATAAGTCACTTCTTTCTGGAGGAGACCACAAACCACCGAATGCTTGAAAAACACTTGTATGAATTCATGGAAAAGCAGAATGAAACTTTAAATGAATAGAATAGACCACCATGGAAGAATGATTCATGCATCTGTTGAAAAAGGACCACTTGTTTGGCCTTCATCACTGAGGATGAAGGTAACAAGGCTTAAGGAAATGTTTGAACTGACTCCTGCTGAAGCCATTCAAGCTGATTGTGACATCAAAGTAATAAACATCATTCTCTAAGTCCTTACAACTGAAATCTATGCTCTTGTGAGTCAACATCGTGTTGCAAAAGATCTTTGGGAGAAGATTAAACTGCTAATGCAAAGGAAACGCTCGTAAACGAAACAAGAACGAGGAAAAGTGCAAGCTGGTATTATGAATTCGATAAAGTTTCCACTTACAGAAAGAGAGTCCGTTACACGAGTACTACCTTGAGGTACACTCTGTCACATCAATGATAGAACATCTACAAGATGCCATTGGAGCAATTCAAGTTAACACCAAGTTTTTTAAACACTCTTCCTGATGAATGAGTAAATTTGTTATGATGTTACAATTGTCAAAGACTTGCATACTACCAAAGTTGATCAACTTATGCTTAACCTGCAACAACCGAAAGACATGCAAATGGAGTTCGTTGATGCTTGAACAGTAACTCTGTCCTTTTGCTTTAGTTGGCATCTCACCAATTACCTCCGTCAACGCTATCAATCTTATCTACACACTCTCCCGAACTCTCAACTTCAACATCATGTTTCACAAATCCAGTCTTCACAGTTTGTAACACCTTATCAGACTTAACAATTCACAACCAGTCAATCAACACCTCTTTCAATCACTTATCCATCAAATGAGTACCAATATTCATTCACACACAACAATTATTCTCCATACAATCATCCATCCCACAATAGAATAATGCTCCCACAACTTCCCAACATCAACAATCAGAATTTTCACAAAACAGACTCCGTTAATTGTTTTCCACTGTTCCAGAAGGGGGATGATCCAATTAAATGCGTTCAATCACATGATGTCATTCTTAACTGCTGTTGTCACATCCCGTATCCACTACAACAATCACTAAGGACTTCGTCAAACTCTCGGTCAACAAGCTAGCCCATCAATATGGAAAAGTAAATGTGCAAACCTTTTACAGTGGGAACAAACTACTTAAGCTGCTGGACACAACGGAAATACACACCTGGAGCAAGTGGAAAGCAACACAGGGAAACAACGACTGTCATTTGTTACAATTGAAAAGAGGAGGGTCATATATCCAAGCAGTGTACGCTAAGCCAAAGAGCAAAGGGATGAAACATGGTTCAAATGATAAAGTTTTGCTGGTTCAAGCTTAAGCCAAGTAGTCAAAAGTTTTAACAGAGGAAGAAATAGCATTTTTTGGCAGATCCAGACTTCCTTGACACTCAAACCCCATCAGGAACTTGTTATTACCCACAATGCTGCTTATCAAGCCGATGATCTGGATGCCTATGACTCTGATTGTGATGAACTCAACTCAGCCAAGATTGCTCTCATGACGAATCTTTCCAGGAATGGCTCAAATGCACTCACTGAGGTACACAATTCAGATAATCTGACATATGATTTAATCAATCAAAGTGAGCAGATAATGACGTCTTCTGATCAGTCTAATGATGTGAATCAGACAGAAACTGAAATAACCAGTGATAGCAATATCATTCCTTATTCTCAGTATCTGAGTGAGGGGGTTGGGGAGATCACAACAGGGAAACTGTCAAGAATTCTAACTCTTCTGCTCAACAAGATGTCCTGATATTATCTATGTTTGAACAATTAAATACCCAAGTGATGCACTGCACCAATGTTAATCTGGAATATAAAAAAGCCAATAAAGCTTTGACTACCGAGTTTGACAGATATAAAGAAGAGGTTAAAGATTTGAAAGAAATGCAAAATGTTGAAAACAGTTTTTCAGGATCAAATGAACAGTATGCCGAGATTGTACGTCTTAAGCAAACTCTTTTTGAACAAGTGCAAGAAAAGGATTCTTTAATGAAAACAGTTTCTGATCTCAAAAATGATTTAAAAATGGAAGAAAACATAAATATTGATAGAGAAATTGCTTTAGAAAAGAAATTAAGCAACTTGATAACATTAATTTTCAAAAGAGGGTCAATCTGCGCAAACTGTTCATATGATGACTAAATCCAAAATTTGTTATGATCATTCCATGAAACAAGCAATCGGTTTTGAAAAACCTTTCTATCTGAAGAAAGTTCGGGAGTCAAAGCCAAAATTGTATGACGGGAATGTCATTCTTAAAATGGATACTGTTGTGATTCCTGATTCTGATGAAACATTAATGCTTTGTGAAGAGAGTCCGTTCAAAAATATTTTGAAAGAACAAGATCCATTGGTTGTAACAACAATAGAGTGAACACTAAACCATTAATTATGCTATCTTAATAACGATTACACAAATGATTTGTTCGACAATCTGATTTATGATAGTGACCAAAGCCTATTGGAAAAGCGAACTCGTTCCCAGGCTTTAGACCCATCGTCATTCTCACAACCATCAAAGTTGAGGTTCCAAAAGAACTTTCCAAAAGTAAGTATGGTTGTATACTAGCCTGAAAGAGCTCAAACGCTATCTTAACTGGGCTTTGATCTGGTTTTGTCAAAGAAAAAACCACTGCCACAAGCTTATCACTGATAGGGCCCGTGGGGGTTTGAACATACAAAGCTTGTTTCGAGATGAAATCATTCCCGTTTATAAAAGAATTAAAAGATTATCTTTCCATAACTTTCAATCAATACTTGGTTGAAGAACTTGCCGATGTCAAAAAGTCGTTATCAAATGGAACAGGCCTGTCGAACAACAATCGCTTGGAGTCCAGAACTTGTTTGAAGTTAAAAAAAATGAATCAATTTTGAGTGAAATTGAACGACTCTTGGCACAAGCCATTGATAATGATATTGTAAAAACTGTTGTGAATTTGTCTGTGAATGATGGTTGTGAAACTGTGAATGAATGTCAAAGTGTCTCGGAACTCAAGACTGAGCTTCTCAACAAAAAGGATTTTGTTGATAAAAAACATTACGATAAACTTTGTAAGAGTTTTACGACTCTTAAAAAAACATTGCACACTTGGAAGCTGATTCTCTACATAACTTAATCAAGAAATTTTTAACTAAAAAACAGTGTTTTAAATCAAAATGCTCCAAGTTTTACCAAGTTTTTGAATTAAGTGAATTGAGAAGCTTAGTCTCAAGCGAAAAGGACACAGTCATTGTCAAGTGAAAGAGCAAATTAAGTCCTTAAAAAGGAAATGGTGGATGATAGTAAAGGTCAAAAATGACATGGATGAAATTGAAAGACTCTAACATTGAATTGGAACTATAGAGTGACAAAAACTTGTTTGCTGAGATGAGCATTTTGAAACAACTTATAAGCATCTTTATGAAACTCGATTAAAACCGAAAATGTGTTCAATCAAAAGAACAATGTGATGCGTTAATCCAACAAGTTAATCAAAAGTCTGTGGAAATTTCTGATTTAAATGCAAAACTTCAGGAACAAGGTTTGGTCATAGCAGCCCTAAAAAATGAGTTAAAGAAACTTAAAGGAAAAGCGTTAGATAAGGAGGCTACTGAGACCCACTCTGTTAATCCAAAAGTGTCTAAGGATAATATGGAACCAATCGACGCCCAAATTGTTGGAATAAAAGGAACTGCTCACATCCTCGGTAAAACCTCAGGGAAGAAGCTTTAGGGTCTTAGGGATATAGTCGAACATAGTAAAAGCCGGAATTATCCTCAATATTCACTTCTAGAGTCTGCCATTAGGTATAACCAAAGTCATGTCAGATTTGCTTTTACACAAAGTAGGACTTGCCCAGCATCAACAATTGTTGATCCTCAATTAGGTTTGCGGTCATCACCGAGGAAAAAGACCAGAAATTTAGTTTTTGCCGAATCACTCCACATCCACAGAAAACACAAAACAGACTCAGACCTCAAACTTATTTCCTAAACAAGCTGTGTTTGCATTCTACAGGAGTCAGACTTTTCTCATCCTTTGTGCTAGCGGATCACAGCCTTCAGGCAATACCAGGAATGGATAGGATTCAGTAAACACCTCAAGTAGTATTCGAAGAATATAAGAAAGCTCACCCTAGGAAACGTTTAGACTCTAAGTTTTGAATAAAAGGAATGGCACTATTAAAGTTAATGGATCTGCGATCTGTGCAAATTCCAGAAACAGATGAAATTCTATTCAAAATGCAATTGACAATGCTATTCCTTCTTTAGTTGATGCATCTGTACGCAGTTATATGTCGGGTCATATTCTTCATGTTCATCCGGCACAAGTTCAATCATCCTCTTTTCCAGAACAACAACATCAATTGTACCTTGCTATGAAGGCTGATCCTCTATTACAACAACAAGACATAGCAATCTGGTTGGCTCTCCAAAGGAAGATTGAGAAGACTCAGGTACCACAATCTGCTTGTAGATCTTTTGTTGTTCGCACAAGAGATCAGGACGATCCTCATGATGATGCTCATCCTGAGAGGGAGAATAGTGCAAAAAGGCAGAAGGCATCGGAGGATGAAGCATATGTATCTGGAGAGTCATCGTATGGACAAGTTAATGTACAGAAACCAGGTTCTTCTACTTCAGGTAATCAAGAACAAGATGATGAATTTGATTTCTGGGCTGATTCTTATGCTTCTGATGATGATGAGATCCCAACTAAGCAAGTAACACAAGACATCATGAAAGAGATATATTTGACAATTGATGAAGCTAAGTTGAAGAAGATGGCAAATGAGATGCTAAGACAAAGATATACTTCAGGAGATGAACATCAATATCACATTGATCAGATGAAGAATTTCTTGCAAAGTGACATTGTTTGGGAAAGCAGAAAGGAAATTCTTGTCTCTCCGCATCCACGAAAGATCACACCATTAGTTCAAAGCTATCAAAGAGATCCTGAAGCTCCAGCACTATCTTTGATCAATCAAGACCTTTTGTACTTGGAGAAAGGAAATTCAGGTCCTGAGAAGATTGTTTTGTCACTTCATAAATTTCCAGCAATTGTCTTCAATGATGATGATATTGAAGAACGTACTTCCAGATGGGTTAATAAGTGTATAAAGAAGTTTAATCCTTATGCAAGATATGGTGTTGAAAACTGGAAGAACCCTCATGCGAAGATCTTCTACATAAGGAGACAGAAAGAACCTGGAAGACCGAAGGAAGAGATATATTCAAACTCTAATATCGTTCAAGTCATCAAGACATACTGGGAACTGGGTCATGAACATAAGTTTATCACAGAGATTGTGGCAAGAAGAGCTAATGATTGCATAGTGTCAATAACCGAGCCAGATTACAAGAACCTCAATAAGAATGACATTGAAGACATGTATCTGCTGATCGTGAATAACAAGGTACCTGATTATGCTAATACAGGATTGCTATGGTCTCTATCAGTGTTCATCAAGAGTTCAGTGATATGGGAAAGAGTGCACGATTTTCAACTTAGAATCGAAAGCTATCAACAGAAGATTAATCTCACTGCACCAACAATTACATTCCCAGGAATTGAAGAATATGATGTGTTTTCTATTGTCTATGAGCCCGTACATGGAATCATTTACACTAATAGCAAGAAAGAGAAAAGGGTGATGAGACCTTCAGAGATACATAAGTTTTGTGATGCAACACTGAGAAGAACGCTTGAAGGACTAAAGAGTTATTATAATGATGTCAAGTATGGCTATGTGCAAAAAGAACTCACAAATGATGAAGTTGAGTTTCTTAAGTTGTTTGAAGAAGAGATTGAAGTTCGATTGAATTATCGAGATCAAATGAGAAGATGGGAGATGTACGTGAATGGAAGACCACTTGGACCAAGGAGGGAACGCCCAAAATAATCGACCCTTAGGGGGAGATTGTTAGGTTTATGGAAATGTGTTGATTATGTGGTTTTATTATATTTTGTTATAAGACTTTATTTTGTTTAGTATAATATAGCTTGTAATAAGGTTTATTATGCTTTAAGTAAGAAATAGCATAATAACCAAAGTCTAGGGACTAGTATTGACAAGTTAGGAAAATAAAGAAGGGAAGCCTCCCTCCCATTGCCTATAAATAGCCCTTTAATCTTCATTAGAGGGCGATGCCCTTGTAACTAACTCTCATTTTCCCTCCATAATAAGATTTGAATTTTCCCTTTACTTTCCCTCATTCTCTCTAATCTTACATGTTGATATGATTGATTCAAGATTCATGTGACCTATCATAGAATATTTACATGACATATTTCACAGTCAGACTTCCTAAATTTCAATTTTGAACATTAACGGATGTGTCGAGACTCATTATTAGGCATTGCAAGATATTTACAAGACAAACCTCCCGAAACATGATAAATCATAAATAAAATCCTCTAAAAAGGATCAAAACAAGCGACAAACAATAAGATAACCAAGATTAACATATATTCACCATCGTCAACACGGTATTTGTTCTAATGGAAATGACAAAAGTCAAAAAGTCTAAAGACCAAATTAGAACACATAGATCTCAGGAAAGTGCAAGGGTTACATTATACCCATAGTAAATGTTTATTTACAGTTTCCCATAGTGGAAGGATGGGTGGATAGACTGGTAGAGGAAGTGGAAGAACTAGAGGTCGAATTGGTAATCAGGGTAATGGTGGGATTGATGAACAAAGTGGTCAAGTAGGTGGTCAAGGTAATGAGGTGAATAATGGTGTTAATGGAGTCCCCGACTTCTTCACTATCATTGCACAGCAGCTGCAGAACTTACGTCCCATAATCTTAGCCCAAGTAGGCAACCAAGGTAACAATCAGGGGAATAATAGGAATCAAAATGGCGATGCCGTCAATGACAACATCCAGGGTGATGTTAGGAATGTCATTATGAACAATGGCCGAAGGGGATGTTCATAAAAGGAGTTTTTTTAGCTTGTAACCCAAAAGAGTATGACAGGAAGGGAGGTGCTATAGTCTTTACTTGTTGGATTGAGAAGATAGAGTCAGTTCAGGATATGAGTGGATATGGAGATGAACAAAAGGTGAAGTACACTTTTGGTTCATTTGTCGGTAAGGCTCTTACGTGGTGGAACCCTCAGATCCACACATGAGGCCAAGAGATCGCTGTTGGCATGGCGTGGGAAGACTTTAAGACTTTAATAAGGGAAGAATTTTGTCCCATCAATGAGATGCAAAAACTAGAAACTGAGTTTTGGAATCACGTCATAGTCGAGGCTGGCCATGTTGCGTACACTGATAGGTTCCATGAGTTCGCTAGGTTAGTTCCTCATCTAGTTACCCCTGAAAACAGAAGGATTGAGAGATACATCTATGGCCTTGCTCCACAGATCCGAGGGATGGTGGCAGCAACGGAGCCAACAATAATTTAAAAGGTTGTGTAGAAAGCTAGTACACTAACTAATGAAGCTATTAGGAATGGATCACTAAAGAAGAACCCTGGGAAGAGAGGGAATAGTAGAGAGCCTAGTAGAGATAAGAATGTAAAAGATGATAACAAGAGAACTAGTACTGGGAATGCTTTTGATACAACCGCTAACCTATTAAGGAGAGAGTACACTGGTGTAGCTCCTAAGTACGCAAACTGTAACCTACACCACTCACCTGAGTCGCCTTATCGATCTTGTTTTAGTTGTAACCGCATTGGGCATCTTGCTAAGGACTGTAGAGTGGTACCTAGGATGGTGAACCCAGTGAATGATAGGAACCCAACTGCTGCTCGTGGAGCATGTTTTAAGTGTGGTGGTACCAATCATTTCAAGGCAGCATGTCCTAGATTGAACCAAGCACAAAGACCATGGAGTGGTCGTCCGAACCAAGTTGTGGCTATTGATGGGGTCAAGGTCATAGGAACAATCACAATCGGGAACGTAGAGGAACGTTCATGCTGGGGGCAAAGGAGGCTCGCCAAGACTCTGGTGCCGACTTTAGCTTTGTTTCCACACTATTTGAGATAGCTATTTGACTCTGGTGCCGACTATAGCTTTTTTTCCACTGCTTTCACACCTTTGTTAGGCATAGAGTCCAGTAACTTAGGATTTAGCTATGAGATTTAGATAGCTAGCGGGCAGCTAGTGGAAATCGATATGGTTATTAGAGGCTATGAATTAGAAATAGAAGGGCATACCTTTGACATTGATCAAATACAGTTTGGAAGTGGGAGTTTTGATGTGATCGTAGGAATGGACTAGTTGTCCAAACACAAGGCTGAGATCATTTGCCATGAGAAGGTAGTTAGGATCCTACTACAAAATGGCAAGACACTTAGAGTCGTAGGTTAAAGATCAGAAGAGAAGGTGAAGCATCTTAGGAGTGCAAAAGTCAAGGAACAAAAGAAGGAGGATATTTTCATGGTTATAAACTTTCCCAAAGTATTTTCGGATGATCTATCAAGATTACCATCTAATCAAGAAATCGAGTTTCATATGGATCTAATCCCTGGAGTAATACCAGTTGCGAAATCTCCTTATCGATTGGCACCTTCTGAAATGGAGGAGTTGTCAGGTCAACTCAAAAAACTATAGGACTTTCATTCAACAAGAAGTCATCGCTTGGGGAACACCGGTATTATTTGTTAAGACGAAGGCTGGATCTTTAGAATGTGAATTGATTATAAAGAGTTGAACAAGTTAACCATCAAGAGTCATTATCCACTCCCTAGGATAGACGACCTATTCGATCAACTAGAAGGATCACAGTATTTCTCTAAGATAGATCTCAGGTTTGGATATCATCAGCTGAGAGTGCATGAGGATGGCATTCCAAAGATTGCATTTAGAACTCGATATAGGAATTTTGAGTTCACGGTGATGCCCTTTGGTCTGACAAACGCACCAGTGGTATTCATGGACTTGATGAACCGAGTGTGTAGACCTTATCTAGACAAGTTTGTGATAGTGTTCATAGATGATATCTTGATCTACTCTAAGACCCAGGAGGAGCATGAAATGCATCTAGGGTTAGTTTTGGAACTACTCAATAAGGAGAAACTGTATGCTAAGTTTTCTAAGTGTGAATTCTGGTTGCAAGAAGTATAGTTTCTTGGGCATGTGATCAATGGTGATGGGATTCATGTAGACCCTAGTAAGATTGAAGCTGTTAAGAATTAGGAAGCCCCTAGAACTCCGTTTGAAGTTTGTTCATTTCTAGGCTTAGCAGGGTATTACCATCGATTCATTGAGAACTTTTCTAAGATTGCTAAGTCACTTACCATCTTGACTCATAAGTGTAAGACATTTGATTGGGGTGAGGAGCAGGAATTGGCATTTCAAACTTTGAAGGATAAGTTATGTAATGCGCCTGTTCTAGCTCTCCCTAATGGACCGAAAGACTTTGTAGTGTACTGTGATGCATCAGGCCTAGGATAAGGTTGCGTGTTGATACAAAGAGGTAAGGTGATATCATATGCGTCTAGGCATTTAAAAATCCATAAGAAAAACTACACCACCCATGATTTTGAATTGGGCGCGGTTGTGTTTGCTCCTAAGATCTGGAGACACTACTTGTATGGGACAAGGAGCATTATCTATACTGATCATAAGAGTCTTCAGCATATCTTTAACCAAAAGGAGTTAAATATGCTTTAGCGTCGCTGGATAGAGCTTTTCAGTGACTATGACTGCGAGATTCGCTACCATCCTGGTAAGGTAAATGTAGTAGCTGATGCACTGAGTAGGAAGGATATGATCAAACCTAAGAGGATTAGAGCTATGAACATGACCCTTCAGTCGAGTATCAAGGATAAGATACTAGCAGCTCAGAAGGAGGCATCTGATGAGTCTGTAAGATTGCAGAGAGGACTAGATGAACTGATAGAATATAGGAGTGATAAAGCATTATATTACCTGGATCGAATATGGGTTCCTTTGAAGGGTGATGTGAGAACCCTAATAATGGACGAAGCCCTTAAGTCGAAGTACTCTGTACACCCAGGAGCTGACAAGATGTACTATGATCTTAGGGATATGTACTGGTGGCCAGAAATGAAAGCTGTGTATGTAAGCAAATGTTTAACTTGTTTGAATGTGAAGGCTAAACATCAGAGGCCATCTGGCTTAATACAACAACCTGAGATCCCTGAATAGAAATAGGAAATAATAGGAATGGACTTTGTTACGAAGCTACCAAGGACTAGTAGTGGGCATGACACAATCTGGGTTATTGTCGACCGATTTACTAAGTCTGCTCATTTTCTACCTATGCGTGAGGACTATAAGATGTGTTGGTCCCAACTTAAGATCGATTCCTTAGCTTGTAAAGGTTAAGTTACTTTGGATAGATCCAAAACAACTATGATAGAAACTATGTGAATACTAAAAAGTATGCGGAATCTACTCTTTAATACTTAGAAGAAAATTAATAAAACAGTAAACTGTATGAACAATGATATTACTAAAAAGCTCCAATATTATTATTATCAATAATACGAGTACTCTATGTAGTACTAGGGTTTACAACCTTGAAGCTATATATCAAAAACGTATATCAAACATCATAACCTAGGATCTCCTTTTATACACTAAGGAGTCCTTTACAAGATAACTACAAATCTTCTATAACTCTAATCTTATACGTATCTTTCTAACTTTATAAGATATACACTGAATAAGTTAATACAAATCACTTGACATGACTTTATCACTTTAGCAGTCTTAATCTTCATCCAATAGTCTTAAGTCCTTTAACAGTCTTAAGTTAATACTGGTAGTACTAACTTAGCTTGGCAGTACTAAGTATGAAGACTTTTAATTCCCAACAATCCTCCCCTAAACTTGTGATTTACCTCTAAATTATAAAGTTTCTTGAATTAAACCTTGTTCTCTGAGAGGATTCTTCCAAACACTTCATCTTCTTGGTCTTTCAGCCTGCATGAATATCTTCCTAAGAAGTTCTATTAACATCTCATTATCTTGATCTAATAAGAGCTTTGCGACCAACATCAATGTAAGAGTTCCCCTTGACAATGGATACTCCTTCTCTACCAGCATGTAGATGTCTATTCCACAGACTAAATCGGACAATGATGATGACGACCTTGTTCATCCCAAGTTGTCTACTTTTGATGAAAATGAAAGACAAGATGAAGAAGATAAAGAAGAAGAGTGGTCTGATGATGAAGCATATAATGACGAAACTTAAGGACTCAATGTTGAGGGAGAATAACTGGATGAAGAACAGAAAAATGAAGAGGAAGAAGCATATAAATTGTATAGAGACGTGAACGTCAATCTGGAGGGAAGAGATACTGAAATGACCAATGCTCCACAGACTAGTGTTCAAGGTACTCAAGTTACAGAAGATACTCATGTGATAATAACAGATGCCACTCCTGAAGTTCAATAGCAGAGTTCTTCTATATCATCAGGCTTCATTTCCAACATGCTCAACCCTAATCCAGATATAAGTATTGACTCCATTCTTAATCTGAACACTGAGTCAACTACTCTTGTAGATGTTCCCGTCACTTCTAATGCTGAAATGCCTCCTTCATCTGCTACAACACCTCCTCCGCCACCCATTCCTCCCATTCAACCTCTGCAACAAACACCAGTTCCCATACCAACAATTATTCCAAGTACCTCCCTACAAGATCTTCCAAACTTTGGTTCATTGTTCAAGTTTAAAGATAGAGTTAAGGCTTTGGAAGACGACTTCTCCGAATTCAAATAAACAAACTAATTTGCTGCTATAGTTTCTTCAATTCCTGGCATTGTTGATATGTACCTTGCCAACAAGATGAATGAAGCCGTCAAAACAGATTTCAATTACATTCAGACAGACTCAGAGATGAAGCTCAAGCTAAAAATGCTTACTTCATCAATAAACTTGATGACAACATCAAAAAAATCATCAAGGAGCAAGTGAAAGTACAAGTTAAAGACCAAGTCTCTAAGATTTTGCCAAAAATTGAGAAGTTAGTTAATGATCAACTTGAAGCTGAAGTTCTGACTCGTTCATCCAATGAAGCTAAGACATCTCATGCTATAGCAGCTAACCTTTTGTGAACTGGAACTGAAGAAAAGTCTCATAGATAAAATAGAGAGTAACAAATCAATCCACTGATCTGATTGTCAGAGGACTCTCTACAAAGCATTAGTTGATGCTTATGAAAGTAACAAACTCATACTTGACACATGTAGAGATACTGTCAAGATTAAAAGATGTCGAGATGATCGGGATGAAGACGAAGAACCCTTCGCTGGATCAAACCGGGGGTCCAAGAGAAGAAGAGATAGAAAAGAACCTAAATCAACAAGTGCACCAAAGGAAAAGACTTCCATGTCATCTGACAAGTCTAAAGAAGGGTCCAGGTCTCATAATACGTCTACTGGCAAGTCTGCTCAAGCAGAGGAACCAATACATGCTGACGAAGACTTAGAAGAACCCGCACATCAGGAGTTCGATACAGGATTTACTGAAGATTAACCTATTAATGAGACCACTCAGCATCATGATTGGTTTCAGAAACCAACAAAACCTCCAACTCCCGATCGTGATTGGAACAAGACTTTGCCTGCTGCTCATGGACCAATTCAACCTTGGATCAGCAATCTGGCTCAGAAAGAAGATACTCGTGACTCGTTTAATGAGCTGATGGATACTCCTCTAGACTTCTCAGCATTCGTGATGAATCGGCTCAAAGTTGACACTCTGACTCCAGAATTATTAGCCGGTCCAACATTCGAGCTGATGAAAGGATCGTGCAAGAGTCTGGTGGAACTTGAATATTTCCTTGAAGAAGTCTGCAAAGCAACTACTGATAAGCTTGACTGGAACAACCCTGAAGGCCAGCAATATCCACATGATCTGCGCAAGCCCTTACCTTTGATACCCAATTCACAAGGTCGTCGTGTCATACCTTTTGATCACTTCATCAACAACGACCTTGCATATCTAAGGGGTGGAAGCTCAAGCCGAACTTATGCAACTTCAGTAACGAAGACCAAAGCTGCAGATTATGGCCACGTCAAATGGATTGAAGACTTGGTTCCGAACACCATGTGGAGTCCTGTGCCGGTTATCTACGACAAACATGCACTATGGGGAATCTCTCACTAGGGTCGAAAGCGTCAACAATTCTATGGATTTGCTGTCAACAGAGAATCTGCTCGTGATGTCTACTCCAGGCACATAATCATTGCTGTTACAAAGCTTCAGATTGTCGAATGGCATAATTACAAGCATTTGGATTGGATCACAGTTCATAGAAATGATGACAAGCTGTATACATTCAAAGAAGGCGATTACAAGAGGCTTCACTTACAAGACATCGAAGACATGCTGCTACTTCTAGTTCAAGGCAAGTTAACAAACCTCACTATTAAAGAACGCCTAGCTCTCTATGTTTCATTTTGAATGTTTACAAGAAGCATTGTCAGCCAAAGGCGTGTGGAAGATCTTCAGTTAGGTGTCGAAAGTTACCAAAAGAAGCTCAACCTCACAAGGCCGGACACGTACAGATCAGATCTCAAAATATTGCCAACATACTCAGCATACCCAAATCCTAAAGGCTTTATATATCAGAATAAAGATAAGAAGAACAAATTGATGCGTATCGATGAACTCCACAAATTCAGTGACGGTACACTCAACGATCTTCGGGCTGCTCTTGATGATATTTTGAAGAGAATCAGGATGAAGTATCTGCCACAGACGTACTGGAAAAAGGTAGACAAGGACAGAGCAAGAGCTATGATTCAGGCGATTGATAAAATGCTCAAGAACAGGAGGATCATGCAAAGTCTGGAAAAATTTGTTGGTCAGAGACCGTACGAGGGAGAATTTTGGCTGCTGCAAAGGACCATATAATTTATCATATGATGTCCTCATCATAACAGGTCAAACCTCGTAAATAATAAACACTTGTAAATTTGTATATATGTAAGGTAGACTTAATGGTGATAATAAGAAGTGCTCGAGTACAATATTTTCAAGAATTTCTTAGTAAATTCAAAAAAAATCAAATTATTGTACTCAGCACTGTCTTATATGCCCTTAAAAATTGAGGGGGAGGGAGGGGGGGGGGTGGGGGGGGAACTTAAAAGTACCTACTTAAATATTATGTAAGTAACATACGCGCTGTGTTCCTACTCGCGCTCAATTTGTCACGTCTATGACTTCTAACAACTTGTGTTCATGATACACACGGCACCCCAAAGAAACTGTAATCGAGACAACAAACATACCCCTTATATAATTGTCACTCGCGGAACATTCACTCGGACCGCCAGACGCACACACCCGACTCGCACTAATGGTCCGACTTACCTACATCCTGCACCCTAATTTGCTAATGAAAATGTGATCATATAACCCCATCATGGATTAATTTGACATCTACGGCTTCACGCATGTACTACAGCATTACGATGACATGTTAAGGGGGAGCTCTTTAGTACTGATGAAAAACTCTTAAAGTGTAAATCTTTGTTATTTATTACACACTTTGATTTGAAATTTTTAATGTTTTTTGGTTGTGTATTTGTGATTGGAATACAAAAAAGACTGACCATCGTTCTTAAATTTATGGATTATAAGGTGGTTTAGGCATAGGTATTCAAATCCCTGATCCAGCCAGAAGATGAATCCCGATGGGTGGATCTAACCCAGGGATATCCACTGATAGTGTAGAAGTCCTTAGGGATGGATACAAATGGAGAAAAAAGTGAGAATCGGAATAATGCCGACCTGAGATGGGAGCTGAGAACTGAATAAACCCAACAATGGTGTTAGTTATGAAGTCTCGGTAAGCATTGAAAGGTGTTAATGAATGAAAAAGAAATGTAAAGATTAAAGGTGAAAAGAAAGAACTTTCTTTACAACATAGGCAAGGAAACCAAGTCAAATACCTAAACTGTCAGAAACACTAGTTGTTGTCTGACATGGAAGACAGTTATGGGACCCTTAGAGAGTGCCGCTATGCACAACACTCCCTAGCCACTAAAAGGTCTTCTCAACAAACTCTTGTTTAATTATCACTTGGAGATTACACGCATTCTATCGACTTTCCTCCCTTCTGAGTTAGTTTATATTGAAAGCTGGCAGTCTGCTATATCCTTGTCACTAAAAACCAAGCGCACAATTGAGTCTAGAGCCAAAAGAGATCATCCATAAATCTCATTAAGGACACTTGTCAAATTCTGCTTGCTAAGTCACACAATGTGAATTACAAGATACATTTTAAGAGTCCTTCGCATTATCCTTGTGATTTTGCCAGAACATCAGAGTGAATTCATTCACAATGAAGATGGAAATCCTGCTTGAGCCAACATCAAACAAGCTCATGGTAGGTAACTTGTGCGATTCTTTATGAATCAAACTTGTGACAACTGGAAAGAAACGATGGTGCGATTCTATAAGAATCAAACTTGTTCCAGGAAATGGATCAACGGTTGTTAATGAATTTTTGAAATGATTAACACTCTCGGTGTGTCACAAAAACAATTTTGTAAGTGATACACCGATTGATTTTCAAATCAATTTTCTATATCAATCGGTGAGATAGTAACTCACTGGTTCACTCTTATCGTGCTGTCTGCTTTGAGACGTTCCGATAATGAGAACATGCTGAGTACGATGAATCTAATACTTATGTGTTAGAAAGATTCAATACTACAGCTGGAAATCCTGTCAAGAAGATTCTTCTTAAATTGAATCTATCTGATCACAGGTCGATCCTCACGGATTTGAAGGTTACTCCAACCAAACCTGGGCGAATGACAAAGCCATATTCGTCCCCCCGCTTTATTGCTAACTGTTTTATGCAGGCTATTTAAAGATGGTGGTGGAGGTTCCTGATTCCAGCTGGCTCACAAGATCCATAGCCACATGCTCATACCCGACCGACAAACATAAAGACATCATGAAAGCTCAAGTACATGTTTCAAGACTTCCGCTACTCTGATACCGTACGTCTTTCTTGAAGTGACGATGTATTAAAGTCAAAGAATTTCAAAGAAGTTTCCGTCACTCTGATACCGAACGTCTTTCTCGAAGTGACGAAGTGTTAAAGTTAAAGAATTTCAAGAAAGATGCAACATTAAAGCTTTCCAAATCAACAAATCAAGAAAGGTATGAGCATGTCGGTCCAGAAGTCGCAAGTCCACAAGATGGCAAAGTTACAAGATGGCGAAGAGATTGTGCTTGGTTGATGATCTCAAGATGCTCAAGATCACAATGTCAAATACAAGTTCAAGGAACAAGCTCAATCCAGAAGTCAATGATCACTACAACATATTTTCAAGAGAAAGTCAAGAGTACGAGCTAAAGACTAAAGATGAAGCATAGTATGCTAGGTTTAAAGTTCTATAAATTGGAGTGACCTCCCTTAAGGGGAGATTGTTGGAAACACAAAAAGTGTCGGTCACTTCCAAGTTATAACAGTCTTAGCTCGTAGTTTATGTAATGATTAGATTAGTAATCTAGTCCGACCCAAGACCCATGGGAAGCCCATTATAACCCATGGGCCGGCCTTTAAGACCTATATAAACCCCTCTCCTAGCCTTGGAGAGGGTTGGTTGTTCCATTTGTAACATTTTCATCATAATACACTTTATCCATTCCATCCATTCTATCTCTAACATCACAACCCACATCTCACTCTTGTTCTTGGTTTGATCATAAAATTACTAGAATTCTACACTAATTGAATTGATGGAACATTGTACAAAACTGTCTGAATTGGTGAGAAAAAGAAATGAGAGATATAGTGAGTTGAAAAATAGAAAGAGAGTTGTGTGATATAAAAACAGATAGAGTGAATTGGTGAGGAAAAGAAATGAGAGATATAGTAAGATTAAAAAAACAGAAAGAGAGCTTGTGAGAATCAAAATTGTTAATGGAAGTGCTTTTTGGAAAGAAATTGGGGTTAATACTAGTGTTTTAAAGTTAATGTTGCAACTTAATGCTGCTAAGCTTAAGTTAATGCTGTTAGGCTTAATTTACTACTACCTGTATTAGTTTATGCTGCTAGGCATACACTTACTACTGTTAGGCATAAGTTA
>BQNB010059612.1:0-37257 GCA_026074375.1 Tanacetum coccineum | reverse complement strand
GCGTTATCAACCAACGTTTTTGAATAAAATGATGACTAATTTATTAAATATTTTTATTTAATAAAAAGTGTTAATTAAATTAAATTTAATTATTTTCTTGTTTCTAAATCTTGCGAGGGCATTTCAGTCACTTTCTGACTGTTTCCAGGTCTCGGGTAAAACCGAAAAGTTGTCTGGAATATCATTTCACATCAAATTGCTCTATAAGTCAAGCCAGACCCGAAAAGTCAAAGGGTAAGATAGTTATTAAAAATTTCAAAAATTTCCGGATGTTACACTCTAAGTCTTACTGTAGGAGATTATAACCATTGGGATTCTCAATCATGAAAGCATACACAACATTATCACTGAAGCTAGCAGTACTAACTTGAGGACTAGCAGTGTTAACATTAGGGCTAGCAGTACTAACTTCATATGCAGGTATAGCCGTATTAACATCATTAGTACTGCTAGTGCTTGGAGCAGTCATAAAGGCCAAGTTTTGAGCACCACTACTTGCACCAACTGATTTCTTTACACTTTGTTCAACAATCTTGAAGTTGTTGTACAAATCATTGATGCTCATTGTTTCAATTTCAGCCTTATTCATCCAGACTACAACATGAGTATTCCACTCAGGAGGCAAGCTGTTCAAAAATTTTGAATTTAATTCTTCTTGAGCGATGACCACACCCAAAATTGCAAGCCTACTAACAATCTTCTGGAGCTTGTTAAAGATAGAGTCAAGAGACTCTACACTTGATGCACTAAAATTTTCATATTGTTGCTTCAAAAGTGTCTTATGTGTATCTAGGATATAATAACATTGAACATAAACATATATGCACAGCGGAATTAAACAAAGAACAATGTTGTTCAACAAGGTTTTACCAAACATTCCAAGCCCTAATATTATTTGATCAGAATAATACCGTTACATCAATGAACTGTAACAGGATCAAGTTACCTTGACCTTGAGGCTAAGCACTACATATGGCGTCTACATTACATACGCCTGGAATACATACACATACGTTTAGGTACACTATGGAACTCACGACTTGTACACCTAAACCTAATGACATGTATCTCTTTATATAGTAGAGATATTAGGTTTACAAAGGATAAGAACAAATAAAGATATTAATAAATCTTTTTAACATTTAAGTTTATCTTCAGAATCTTCAAAATCTTCCATCTTTTGAAGAATTCTTCCTTTGCCTTTTAAGTCCTTCATCTTTCATAGGTATTGTCTTATCAACTCAAATATAATTCCTAACAATCTTCCCCTAGTTGATAATGACAAAACCATATAAGCACAAACTTCCCCTAAAGCTAATATATATATATGAAAGAATAAGGATCATTCCACCAAGGATCTGTAAGTTGCACATCTTCTTTGTAAATCTTCTTCCCCTTTTTGTCATAATCAAATAGGGGACTAAAGTATGCAACTTTGATTTCGACAACCACAAACCACTATCACACTTCTAATCCAGCCTTCAACAACTCAAATTACCCTCCATGACGCGCCTTAAGATAAATGAACTTGAGCAGTAGAAACTTAAACTAGCAGTAGTAATAATAACTAGCAGTAGTAAAAACCTTCACCTCGATGTAGCATATAAATGGTTAAACATTTTAACATTAAGCTTCCCCTGAAACCCATATGTTAACCATTTCTTGAATCTTCAATTTTGTAGGCTCTATGTAATGATTACTGATGAAGAAAACTAAGTATTACGAACTTGATGCTGAAGTAGAACAATCCAAACTTGTGTCTTATATCTTGTACTATCTACGTGACATCAAACTTATAAATAAATCTATGAAATATAAGTAGATCGCAACCTCTTGAAAAAATCCGCATCTTCTATAAGACACATAAGACATAACCAAATGTGATAGAAATTCGTGAGATTGCAGCTACATAAGAAAAAATCACACACCTTTGGCTAGATTTGTCATTGTTTCGTCACATCGTTTCTAAGCACGAACAAGTTACCTCCAAATGCTGTAAGCCATTTGAGATATGATAAGAACACAAACCCAAATAATTCTACTTCACCATCAAATAAGTGATAAATAATCCTTTTCGTAACCAATTAAATCAATAAATACGAGCCTTTAAAACCTTTAAGAATATTTAATTCTATCTCAAATACCTCTTGAACATATGTGTGTAACAAATCCAAAACCAAAATGTCTATGCCCGAGATCTTTTATTATCCAAGATCAAAAATCTCTTTTGTCCGATATCGAACATAAGTAGCAGTACTAAGTCATAGCGAGCAGTAGTAATGAACCCATGATAGTATTAATGTAATAAGGCTAGCAGCACTAATGTGATCTTCAGTCGTACCATACACATATCACTTTGAAGCTTTATTACCTGTTCATATAACTCGGAACCTAAAACATGTAGTACTAACTCTTTATGTCTCTTGGCCAACATAAATACACAAACAAAAACATTATATCATATAGAGCGGGGTACTAAACAATCTTATCATGAATCATCTCTATAAATCTTGGTCGGTTTAAAAAGCCCTATGAATTGTTTGTTAAAGCCCTGGGTTCCATTAGATTAGAGATATGGAATATATCCTTATACTCTAATACATCGCAGGGGCTTCCATATAAGTCACCCTAACATAATATCATAGTAAAACTCACGAATCTTTTATCTCATATCAACCTCAGATCCAAAAATGTATCATCATACAAACAACAGTATTAATAATCAACAAGCAGTTGATATGAGCAGCACTACTAAACCAATTGATCTAATATTATATCCACCATCATTGATCCAGCTTCTGTTTTTGCATCTGATGCTTCATGGGTTTTTACACACAACCCACAATAACCATGAACATCCTATGAGATCCCATCCATATGAATTCGACAACCAAGTAATCCCAAACTCCCATAAAACATCCAAAAGTACACAATCCTAATCGAATAAGATGAAACCTGCATGTCAAAACCTTCACCAGCAGGTTTATTGATTTTATGGCATTGTACACCTAAGAAGATCGTTAGAAACCCTAAAGTATAACTCTTATGGTTTTTACAGTACCAATGAAACCTAACCTGTTTGATTTTCTTTGATGTCGAAAACTTAAATATTATAGACCTACTGTTCTTTCTTCATTTCTTCATAGCCAAACATATCAAAATCACCAAGCTGCTGATATAATGATATAATCATTACAATCATCACGACGCCTTTAACAGCCTCCAATAAACTTTAACCTGTTGCTATCTGGTCAAACACGAATACAATACCTGCTGGTCCTTGTTGGTTTGATAGGCGCAGCAATTCTTGTCTATAAGGAGGTCGAAAGAACCGCTATCCTCTCCCCATTCCTATTCTTGTATGAGAAGGTGTATTCTTGTAGTTGGAATAGGACTGACAGTCCTATTCTAACTACAACAATTCTAAATTGAATAGTATAAGAAGGTGTATTCTTGTAGTTGGAATAGGACTGACAGGCATAAATGCATCAACATAGTAGCAAACAATGGTGTCACAGTCCCTGAAAAATCATTTCCTTGCCTTCTCATGTTTGCAAAAACCTTTTTAGTATGAGAAGGTGTATCAAACTCATCAAGCGTATAAATCAGCTACAAGAAAACAAAAACGTCCTTCTTGTCCTATTGCAAAAGAAAACAAACTTTCCTTGAGTCCTTGTTGCTAAAAATATGGTTCTATGTCTCCTTGTCTTTTTTTTCAAAGCGTGGACCACAAAAAAATAAGCCAACTAAAACATGAATAAGCTTGAAATTAAGCTTGTTTACCAATGGAGTAATCCACGAAAAAGAACACTACAAGCTTTTGATATCTAATAAACTAAAACTCAAAAATAAAGAATGAAAAACAGACACGAGAAAGTTGAACAAAATGCACCCTTATTGGTTGAACAACAAAAAACAAATGCTTTTTAGGAAAAGAAGAAAAATGAGCCACAAAGTTACTGTTGAAGCCTAATAGCCCAACGAAAGAGAAAAGACCATTAAAATATGCAAGAACTAAAATAAGCAAGATTTGAAATAAGCCGAATAGAAAAAAATAAGAAAAAAGAGAGAAGAAAAAAGTATAAGCCAAATCCAATAAGTGAAAATTCACCACAACAAAACCACTAAACTCACCCCATGGCGAGTGATACCAAATGTTATCCCATAACTTAACCCATATCACAACTAATAAGCAATACCAAATAAGCAAAAAACTAGAAAAAGTAGAGAGAGAAACTAGAGAGAGAAACAAACACGGAAGATTAGATTAGAGAGAAGTTTGGTATGGTTATACACATACACAAATGGCAACCAACACCCTCTCTATATGTGAAGAGGGTTTCTTTTATACCCTTAGCCTATTCCTTGGCACTTGGGCTTTCTAAATGGGCCGGGCTTGGCTTAACTTGGGCTTTGTTTGACCGAAACATAGACAATATTAGATTACAATCCAAGCCCGTTAATTCTCGACTAGCCTATTACATTACAAGACCTATTTAACTTTATAAGACCGATAACTTTCTTGTTTGACTCTATAAAATTAAGGCTAACACATGTCTATTCCATTGTTACGGCCATGTATGCATGTCTCATTTGCCTTGTTGTTTTATTACTATTGGTGAAAGTTAAAAGATCCATACCCTATATTACTCTACTATTCCTACTCTTTAGCTTATTTGAGGTGGGAGTGAGCAGTCACATGTGTCTATCTCGTCATTACGGGTGTGTATGTGTGGTCTTTGTTGCCCTCTTGGAATATTGGTATCGATAAAGATTAGTTAGAGTAATCAACCCTAAGCCTTCTCATATAAACCCATATTTACCTTTATAAACTTGTTACTCCTTAGCTTTAGCGGTGGAGATGTGTATCCTTGCCAAGCTTATGATAGAATACTCGTCACGACCGAGCAATTGAGTGAATTAGTTACATGTTACCACATAGATTAGTCGAGTGATTTGAGTGTTTTCATCTTCCTATTTTGTAAGGTGTTTGGTTGTGTACTCGTAATAGATCAAATAAATTCTTTAACGGAAAATATCCTTAAGGATACATTTTTATAGACTTCTAAAGGCTACTTGAGGACAAGTAGGATTCAAGTGGGGGATATTTGATGACATCAAATAACGTCTATTTTATAGCATCATTTATCCCATGTATTTTAAACCATTTTATATAATTCTTGCAAAGAATTGTTACTTAATCATTTATATTTGAGAATTGCAGTAATTATGGAGTACTTGGTGAATACTAGCAAAAGGCGCATTTTTGGAGCTTAAATGAAGATATTTCTAAGAATACTATTCTAAAGACCAATACGCCATAACCATCAAAGAAGATACGACATATTTGTGCCTGCACTCACCAAAGACCACAAAGGAAAGAAGATCAATACGCCATATCCAGAAGAAGTCAATACGCCATATTCAATGTATAGTATGTAAATATTCTAGAAGATATCAAACGTGGTCCCTACTCTAAGAAACCCCTAATACGCCGTATCCAATTCCTTGGATACGCCGTATCGAACCCACTTCCAGACCCTATAAATACGATACTCAAAAAAAGTTTTAAGTGTGCTAAATCATATTCTCGATTCCTTAACCACAAAAGTTAATTTTCATGGGAGAAAGAAAAGAGTAGAAGAAATCTATGCAACGCATTCAATCTATAGAAGACAAAGTTGTAATTTCTTTATACTTTGTAATCGTTTAGTTTTTTGGTTTTTCATTCCGTTTAACTCGGTTAGTTTACCTTGGCTAAAACAATTACTCTTGTATTTATTATGATGTTTGAAGGCTAATACCTTTAGGTATTAGCCATTATTATAAACATGTGAATGTTTGGTTTTATTTATATCTAGATTGCTTAATTTATCATTGCATGCTTGTTTATGTTTATCAATTCATACTTGTTTACGTGCTTTTGTATGCGACCTATCATTTAACTGGATCTAGTTATACGGACAAAGTAATCTAGATGCTAGGATAGCTTTCCATATAGTGATTTATACATGTAGAATCATAGGTCACAAATATTGTCCTTCTAAAATCGTGCTAAGGATACGCTTCTGGCTTAACTAGCTAACAGAAATTGCCTTTGGTTTATTGAACATGTTAACTAGTAGGTGAATCTAGATAATTCAACAAGTAATGTTCTGATTCTATTGGATAGTTGGACAAGTGGACTACTAGTGTATAAATTGCCATTAAGCAGTAAGTGGGTAACGTCTCTATGAGATAGGGTTTAACAAGATCACCATTGCTTTAATCCCTAAGATAGATTATAATCAAGTAGTAAGGATGCTTTATGTCGATGCTTTAATTATGACAGAATTAATGTGCCTAGGTCTTAGGATGAAGTCCCGCCCAAGTCTAAGAATGATATGCCTCTTCGAGATAAGTAATCATTGCACTGAATAAACAAACCAACTTCTAATTAGATTAATGATGGCTAATACAATTTTCTATCATTAGGCTCGACCGCTCTTTTATCATTTGTTAATTTGCTTGCGTGAGTTAAAGTGTCTTGAATTGACTGTAGTCACCAAGCAAACCCATGCCAGTCTCTCAGGTTGAAACCCCCTTTTACCTGTTAGAGTTATGGTTAGAACTAACATAGGATTAACATAGGTTTGAGTTAGACTAGAATTAACTTATATTAGATAAACCAAAATATAAATTAATTGAGAGATTTAACCTCGCTTCAAGTGTTTTACACACTACTTACCATGAATCTACCACCGACAGGGTACACTGCCCGTTAAAGTGTTGTTTTCGGTTAAGTTGGCAAAATATAAATTTAAAACTTGAATCTTAAAAATAAACACCACACAACGACATGATCAGTTCTATACCTTATATGATTATTCCGTATTTGAGTAGTGTTTGTCTAAAAAAATATAAATCTAAAATCCAAAAAGATTTTCTTTTCACCTTTAATTTTTCTTTAGTATATGATTTGAGTGTTTGAATAATACTAGTTGTTATATTTTCCTTTCTATATTATTTTTTTATTTCGTAGTGTTTTGTGTGCTTGTTCTAGTGAAATGAAAGATATATATATATATATATATATATTATATATATATATTATATATATTATTATATATATAATACTATATTATATATAATATAAAAAAATAATTTTGAGCTTTATGGGTGTGTTCGCTAGAAACCCTCACGAGACTATAACTCGTCCACTCGGGACACCGAGGGGTTTAAAGGCTTATCGCATACGCTAAATGCAATCATGGTGCCTACAAAAGTGCGCTTTTGTATTTTACGATTTTCGTAGTTTGTTTTATTTGCTGAGATGATAATAAAAGGTGTGGTGGTCGAGATTGAAGTTTTATACTTGGGGATGTGATGCATTGGGGTTGTTATATTATATACGGTTGAGTTTAGAAACTTATGTTGGCATTCTGTTTTGCGCAATATCTTTCGGAATTCAACCAAGCACTTATGAGCCTCGGGAAGTCTCATTTCTCTTATATTTATTTTTCTTATTTTCCTACTTTTAATTTATTTTTTTATTATGCATAATGCTCAACTTAAGTATGGGGGGGAATTGAATTTGAAAAATGAGACTCATTTTTTATAAAAATTTAAACTTTTTGCCCTTGGTAATCTAAAATTTTATTCTTATATTCTTTTGATTTTGAACTTCTACCTCATCTTAGCTCGTTGACTCTATTCTCGATCTTACGTGTTAATGTCGTACTTAGCCCAAGTGCATCGAGTCATCTTACCTAGTTACCACACAACCATGATACAAAATCTTTGATAAAAGAAATGAGAACTTTTTGTGAACTTTAATGCAAACGATTGTACAACAAAACAAATGCGGATATCAAAATACTAAGGTAAACTTATTAATTAGGTCGTGGTCGGGTACCGTTGTGCTTTGTGTAGAGGTTATCTTGTTCAGCTACTATCATCTTTTGAGGTGAGTTCTCGTAGCCCTACTTTTTAAATCTTTTCTGTTAGGGGAAAATGATACTCAAATCTGTTTTGAACTTGTTTTTTATAGTGTGCAAAAGTTGATCTGTTTTCGGGACAATTTGTTAGCCTTAATTATATTAAGTCAAACAAGAATGTTATCGGTCTTATAAAGTCAAACTAGGTCTTGTATTATAATAGGCTAGTCGGGTTCAACGGGCTTGGATTGTAATCTAATATTGTCCGTGTTTCGGGCTCAAAGCCCAAGTTTAGCCAAGCCCGACCCAATTAGAAAAGCGCACATGCCACTTATGGCTCAAGGGTATAAAAGAAACCCTCTCCACACATGGAGAGGGTGTTGGTTGCATTTTCTCACACTTGTAACTCACCTTTCTCTCTCTAATCTAAGTTTCCAAGTTCTCTTTCTTCCTCCTTTTCTTTTCTTATTGTCGGCTCAAATAGAGCTTATTGGGGAGCTTATTGAGTTTGCTTATTAGTTGTGATAGGATTTTACAAGAACAATATGTGGTATCACTCGCCAAGGGGTGTTTAGTGTTCGATTCGTAGTTCATAAGCTTAATCCCGAGGCTTATTTCGTGGCTTATTATGTTCTTGGTTACTTTTCGTCTTTCCTTCTTTGGTTTCGTCACCTACCAAGAGCTTGTTTGATGTTGGCTCAAGCAGGATTTCCATCTTCACAGTGAATACTTAAGTATCACTCAGATGTTCTGGCAAAATCACAAGGATAATGCGTAGGACTATTGTTAACAGCTTGTGAACTTATTGGTGTTCAACAAGTGTTTGTAATGGAATGTGTCCTATTAAGATTTATTTTATTGATTTCTTGGCTCTAGACTTGATTAGTGTGTTTTGGTTTTAGTACTCAGAGGCTGGAGCTGACTGCCACCTATTCAATATCAACTAACTCGGAGTGAGAAAGTCAATAGAAGTCGTGTGTATCTCCGTGAAAAATGAGACAAGTCTCTGTTGAGAGAAACTTGAATGGCTGGGAAGGTTTGTGCATTGCATCAATGGGTCCATGATGTCATCTTCAATATCAAAATTCATCTTTGTGAAAACCGATAGATTATGAATTGACCCGGTTTCTGCCTAAAGTTGTGTGGAGAACTTCTTTCTTTTCACCCTTTATCCATACATTTCTTTTTCATTCTTCAACCCCTTCAATGCTTACCAAGACGTCATTACTAACACCTTGTTGTGATTGTTCCAGTGTTAGCTCAATCTTAGTCTTCATTATTCCCTTTACTCATTCATCTCCAATCATACCTAAGGACTGCTATTTCTAACTATGGAGTGTCCTTGGGTAGATCCCTCCAGTTTGATTGGATCATAGGACTAGTACCTAACCTAACCACCTTATGACTTTAGAATCGTCATGAATTAAGATGTTGTTGGGTATAAGATCGTAACCATAAAACCTTTTCCGAAGAGCACATTTTGAGTTGATTAGATCACTTAGTATTTGCAAGATTACATTTTAATTACATTTCTCCCCTTATTTTAAATACTAATTCACTTAGTTTTTGAAATACCATGTGATTAAAATTTATCATGAAAATCCGGTGGGAAAAATATTATTAGCATGAATTATATGGAACTTTAAATTGCTCCCCCTCAATTTTACATATGTTTGACACCAAAAAAATGATACCAAGTTGTAAAATGAATATAAAATTAAGGGTTAGCATTGTTGAGCACACAAATTTAAAAGATTATGAATTGTCATTAAAGAATTCTTGAAAAATTGTGCTCAAACACTTAATCATCTTATAACATAAAATCTATTGAGTAGTCATTATTAGTACAGATTTGTTTTAAGATATTTTTCATAACGTTTTGATTACATAAAATTTCATGTAATGATGTATCTGAAATCATTAAAACTTTGTTTTTCGAAAAACTCCCCCTCAAACATTGACTCATTTTGAAAATGACACCAAATGTAGAAGAATTGTCGTGTAAAACTTTATGAGGGGTGGAGTGTTGAACACACAATTTTGAAAGATTATGAATCGTCAGTGAGAAATTCTTGAAAAATTATGTTCAACTTTTTGAATAACATGATGTTAGAAGACTTCTATTCTAACGCTAAGGATAAGCGCACTTATGCGTACACTCTCCGTCGTCGTGTTGCAATCTAAGAGTGATTACAAGTCATAAAGAAAAATAGAAATGACATGTTTTGAAAGCATTTGAAACTCCTGTTCGAACTTCATTTACACGCCCGTGTCGATGTTATTTAACATTTCTAGGCACGTAAATGTTATCGATTCTAAGAGACATGTTGAGAAGATTCTTTTTGTGAAACATTTTCTGATTTTTTGATTTTATATTTTCTTTTTGAAATTTTATATTTTTGTATTTGTTTTTATATGTTTTATATTTTTGTTTCTTGCTTTTCTCAAAAATACGTACAAGTCGATGTTTGAAGAATATATCAAGCAGATTCATTTGCCAGAACCTCCAGTTCTGCTGGAGTCAAACATCTCATACCAATTCGTTTGACAAGATACTGAAACCTATCTTTGGGCGAGGCTTTAGTAAACATATCAGCTAATTGGTATTCAGTTCTGACAAAATACAATTCAATTATACCATTTTCAACCTGTTCCTTGATGAAATGATATCGAGTATGGATGTGCTTGGTACGCGAGTGCTGCACGGGGTTGCATAAGATTTCTATGTCTGACCAAGAGTCGCAATACAATGGTATTTTATTGTAGTTGAAGTCATAATCCTTAAGCTGTGTCCTCATCCACATTACTTGAGCACAACTTGCAGATAATGCCACGTACTCAGTCTTTGCTAATGACATTGCAGTACAGTCATGCTTCTTTGACATTTAGCTGACTAACTTATCACCTAGGAATTATATTCCTCTAGAAGTGCTTTGCGAGTATCAATACATCCGGCATGGTTGGCATCTGAAAAATCTGTTAGTTCAAAGCCAGAATCCTTCAGATACCAGAGTCCCAAGTTAATGGTACCCCTTAAGTATTGAAAGATCCTTTAACCTCTTTGAGGTATTTTTTAGTCGATCTTGCTTGATACCTTGCACAATAACATATTGCTTGCACTATATCTGGTCTACTAGATGTTAGATACATAAGTGACCCGATTTTACTACGATAGTCAGTTTGGTCTACGAGTTTTCCACTCAAGTCTGTATCTAATTTAGGTTTGGTAACCGTTGGTGTACCAACGGTATCACATTTTTCCATACCATGTTTTTTAAGTATTTCTAAAGCGTACTTGGCTTGATTGATAAAGATACCTCTTGGGGATTGGTGGATCTGAAGTCCTAAAAAGAATTTCATTTCCCCTATTAAGGACATCTCAAATCTACTATGTATTAATTTTTCAAATCGTTTAGAAAGTTTAGGGTTTGTAGACCCAAAAATAATGTCATCAACGTAAATTTGCACAAGTAGAATGTCCTCCCCGTATCTTATCATGAAGAGAGTAGGGTCAATGGTACCTTTAGTAAAGCCTTTGGACATCAGGAAATTTGAGAGTTAAACATACCAAGCTCTTGGAGCTTGTTTCAATCCATATAGAGCTTTCCTTAGACGGTAAACTTTCTCTGGATGATCAGGATCAACGAACCCATCTAGTTGTGCAACATAAACCTCCCCCTTCAATGTACCATTAAGAAATGCCGTTTTCACGTCCATTTGATAAACTGGAAAAGACTTATGTGCAGCGTCGGCGACTAAAATCCGAACAGCTTCCAAGCGAGCAACTGGAGCAAATGATTCCTCAAAATCAATACCCTCTTCTTGAGGGTATTCATCCTTTTTGTTCTTCCATAACTATTTTAGCTTGATTACGTTCTTGCCAAAGGGTTTGTCAACGAGTTCCCAGACTTGGAGTCTGTCAAACTGATGAAGCTCTTCCTGCATTGCCTCTATCCATGCAGAATCAGCCATTGCTTCCTTATTGGTTTCTTGTTCAGCAGTACTCACGGTGAGTGCGAACATACACATTTCAAGATCGGTTGCAAGTTGTTATCTTGTTTGCACTAGCTTGGATGGATTTCCATGAACTTGTTCTAGCGGGTGATCTTTTGTCCATCGGTATTCGGAATCGTGTGGTTGATAGAAGGTATGCATATTTGAATTATCATTGTTGCGTGAGGAAGACTCAACAATTTCTTATACCGGTGTACAGAAAGGATTGATAAATTCATCTTGTTGGAACTGTGTATCTTCTGCTTGATTATCGTTGTTTTCCTCAGCATTAACATTTGTTGGAGTTGTTGGTTTTGTTGAAGATTGAATATTCGTTGTAGGTGTTGTGTCTTGTTGTTTAGAATTGTTGGTGGGAGAAGAAGACTTGTTGACACTTGAAGTACCTGCAGTGAAAAATTCATCGTACAATGGACCAAAAAGAAGATCCAACTCTTGTTGTGATGGAACTATTATATCTGTTGAAGGAGAAACATTTTGTAGTTGGGGGACAGGGCCAGAGTTGTCATAATCTGATGCCTTTTGTTGTTGGGGAATGAGGCCTGAATTGTCATTAGCAACAAATGTCTCAGACATCTCTTTGATCTTATCAAATTTAAGATATATGGATTCAAGTATCAATTGGGTTCTCTTGTTGTAAACACGGTATCCCTTAGCCTGAGTGGAGTATCCCACCAGAATGCATGGATCCCCTTTTTCTTTCATTCTAGCTAGATTTTTACCATCTCTAGTTAGGTAACAAGTATAACAAAAAATGTAAAGGTGTTTAATTAAAGGTTTCCTGTCATTGATGATGTGATATGCTGTTTTCTCATGTGTTGGGATGATGATAAATCTGTTTTGAGTATAGCATGCGGTTGTAATTGCTTCAGCCTAAAAGAATAAAGGAAGTTTATAAGCTGAAAGCATCGTTCGAGCAGCCTCAACCAGAGTACGGTTTTGTCTTTCGACAACGCCGTTCTGTTCAGGTGTTCGAGGAGTAGAAGTTTGATGCTCAATTCCTTCTTCTTTGAAGAATGCATGGAGTATCTTGTTTAAGAACTCTATGCCTTTGTCAGTTCGAACAGAAATTACTAGGTCTTGAAGATTCTGTTGAATCATTGTGAGGAAATCTTTTAAAACTTCTGGTGTTTCATCCTTAGATCTTAGAAATAGAGTCCAAGTATATCTGGAGTAGTCGTCTACTATTACCAGAATATATTTCTTTCCATTAATGCTAGCAACCCGCATTAGACCACATAAGTCCATATGAAGCAAATTTAGCCTTCCATTAGAACTTGGAACGACCTTTGTCTTGAATGAACTTCTTTTTGCTTTACTCACTTCACAAGAAGAACATAATTGATCCTTGACATATTTTAGTTTTGGTAAACCAATTACGACATCCTTCTTTGAAAGTAGGTTGATGTATTCGAAGTTAAGATGAGAGAGTCTTCGATGCCATAACCATGCTTGAGTTGGTGAGACTTTAGCCATGAGACAGATTAGAGTTAATGAAGTCGTTTCATGAAGGGATATTGTATAGAGATCAGATCTACGGTTACCGGTGAGTAAATCATTTCCCTGAAGATCTCTAACGAAACACGTAGATTTCCGGATAGCAACCTCCAAATTCGTATCACAAAATTGACCAACCGAGAAGAGATTGTGATTAAGGCCTTCGACGTAATAAACCATGTTGATTGTTATATTTCCTTGAACCAAATCTCCATAACCAAGAATTAGAGCAAATTGATCATTGCCAAAACGAACGGTACCGAGATATTTTTCAACAAAATTTCACAGCAGCGTTAGATTGCCCGTCATGTGCTTTGTACATCCAGAGTCAACAATGAATAGGATGAGTTGAACAATCTGTAAGAGAATTAGAGGACGATGGAATATTTGACAAATTGGATCCTAAATATTTGTGAGTTTCAAGACATTAGTTATCCTAGATGCATTATCGATAGCAAAACTAACTCTCTTTTGTACATTCTCATTCCTAACTTTAGGCATCCATTTTGTTTTTGTCTTAGGAACCCATTTATATCCTGATGGGCATTGTTGTTCTATCCACCATTTCCATGCCTTACTAGTTTTCTTATACAGCATCCTATAGTAACGCTTGGATTTTAGAGTAGTGGATTCTGATGCAACTGTTTTCTTAAAGGGTGTTGCAACAGATTTGTTCGCTTGACTTTTGGGTTTTCTAGTACTAATAGGCACTACTTTAGGCTTCTTAGTTCTAGCATTCACATCATTCAAATATTTAGAAACACAAGCATCATGATTTGAATTAAACATACATTTTCCACAAGTAGCACAAACAGCATTAACATTTGAAGTTCTGGATTTTAAATTGTCATTACTCGCAGTTATAGACTTTGTTTTATTAGAAATACTAGAAATCCTAGGGTGGTCTTCTACTTTAGTCTTCTTGTCCTTCACTTGACTATTGTTTGGCATAACTTTATCTTTCATTTGATTTCTCTTAAGTTGTGGTCTGCTAACATTAGTTTTGTGAATTAATCCTGTAGAGGTAGACACACGAGGATTAGTATTCCTAGAAGTCTGAGGCAGCTGTGGTGCTCTAGTTTGTGTTGTCCTAGTGTCAATTCGATACATGCCTGGTTTAATCACATTTGTGTTTCTTACAGCTTTTCTTGCTGATTGAGGTAAAATCTGTGTAGTGACTGGTTTTGATAAACTCTTTGACATATTAGTTTTGGGAACCGACTTTGTTTGTGAAAAACTTTTCCTCTCAAGAGAGTCTGAAAAAGGAGCTGATTTTCCTAAAACTGATGGTTTTGGAATCCTTTGAGCGTTTGGTTGTCAAACAACAGATGGTTTATCAAACTTAGTTTCCACAGACTTTCCTTTGCATTTCTCAATGAGTTTCTTTAACTCACTTATAGCAATGTTCTTGTCTTGCAATTGAGCTTTCAAATCTTGTATCACGTTCTTTTTGAAATAGATTTGACGCTTTTTCTTTGTAAATTGTGTCATTTTTCATTTGTTCTTGACATTGTTGTAAAGCCAGTTCAAGAGAAATCGAGTATTTTTCTAATTTAGCAAAACTTCGTAAAAGCTCAGTATAAACTTCTTTACTAACAAACTCAGTTTATTTCGAAAGCTTTTGTGCAATACATTCACATTCTTTCACTTTATGAAGATATAAGCATTGCAATTCAGAGTGAGCATCTAAATAAGATAACGAATGCAAATAAGAACACATAACATCATTAGACACACATTCTTGCAACAATATATCATACATGTTTGAAAATTCTGCTTTATCATATTCAAGTTCGTCAATTTCATTTTTAAGGCATTCAACGTATTTTAAATCAGCATGCATTTCTTGCTTAAGTTCATGAACAAATGCGAAACTATCATTCTGTGTCTTTATGGCAAGAGGCATCAAACATGTTTTTATTAGCACTTCAATGTCAAGAGCAGTTAGGGCATGAAAATGATCCTTTGAATGTTTTACCCAAGCTTGATCGACAAGTTCTCTAAAATGATTTATGTTGTTCGTCATGACATTATATGCTTGTCTACTTTTGCTTATTGATTTGGACACTGGTAAGAAATCGATGTTTTTGAAAATATTTGGGTTCGTTTTCACAAAATATTTTCTCCACATTTTCTTCCTTACTTCATTTGCATGTGCTAACTGAACAAGATATTCCTGTGTCGGGGGTTTGAAAATTTCATAAAGACTATTTAGTTTTGTGTAGTCATAAGGTCGCACTAAGTCTTTATTCAATTTTGATCGACTCTCTCTTTCAAGAGTCAGAGTCTCTTCCCTATCGGGGACGAGTCTGTTTGCAGGATCAGATTGGTCATGTGGGATCTCATACAAACATGGTTTCTCAGACTGGGCCCTTTTCAGGTACATTGGATTTGCAAAGGTAGGTTTACCATTAAATGTTGGGCCTTTGGGTGCTAACATATGAATGGTTTGGATTGATTGATTCCTTTTGCAAACAATTTCATTCAAAAACTTTAATTGCTTTTCCATTGAAATCATTTTGTCAATGTCTTTTTCTTCCTTAAGTTTCAAATCCGTTATTACCTGTGTTTTCTCTTTGACAATACCTTCAAAATGTGACTTTGTTAAAAGACTCTGTTTGACTAACTCATCATGTTTCTCTTTGACAACTAAAATTTCATAGGCTTTAACTTTTAAACCTTCTTTTATGTCAATCTCTTTTTGAGCTAATAGTCCTAGAGTTTCATTTAACTTACGTTCAAGTTTGTCATAGTTAACTGTACGGTCATTTAAGGCCTTGTACCTCTCAAACTCAGTCTGTTTGTTTTGAAGTGCAACTAAACAACTATCCCGAATACTATTAGACTCCCCTAGAGTTTTACTAGTTTCCGCAATAATAGATTTGCACTCTTTCAATTCATGAGCGAGTGATGCATTTGCTTTCTTTAATTGCTTTTGAATCTTTTTATTTTCATCAACATTAAGTTTTAAATTTGCAATTAAATTAATAAGCGTATCACGCTCATCTTCAGCATTTTGGTCAGTCTGAATATCATTATCACACATATCCGGTGAATCAGGAGTGACATTACTATCATCCTTTTCCATTAAACATGTGTTACTAGTGGATTCAGGTTGGTCAGAATGCTGTCTCACATTGGCAAACACATTATATTCAACATTATTGTGTACCTGTTCCAATGGCTTAGTATCAGTTCCTAAGTCTGCAGTAGGAACGTCCTAGATCTTTGCCATAAAACTGTAATGTGCTTCCAATTCCTGTTCATCAATCTCCTCATCCGTGTCCTCTAGCCAATCAGCTTGCTCTACTTGTAGTTGAACACCTTTCTCAGCTTGCTTGCACATCAGCATTTTTTCCTTTTGATATGTGGAGTCTTTAACCCTTTTTGGCTTCCTGCATTCCTTAGCAAAATGACTAAATTCCTTACAGTTGAAACACTGTATCCCATTCTGATGCACTATCTGACTACCTACAGTCTCCCTAGCCCCAGCAACATTCACTTCCTCTAATTCCCAAACTGCCCAGTCTGAGTGTCATTCTTGTATCTTAGAGTAGTATCCACATTCTTGTTTTTGGTGTTTGAGGAAGTTCTGAGGTTGTTGTTGGTAGGTTTGTATATCTTCTTGAAATACTTTGCAATGAGTGCCAGATTCTTCTGCATTTCCTTATCCTTTTGAGCTTGTTCAGGATCACTGTCTTCTTCAGAAGCTGACTTAGATGGAGGTGTGATTGGTTTGGCTATCTCTTTGCCTTTGTGTCTGGTAGTTGCATGAGATCTTGTTGGAAGTAAGGCTTTTGATGTTGGTGCATATGATTTGTGATACTTTGGTGCTTGATAATAAGGATCTTGATGTGGTTGAGCAGCATCAACAAGTGCTAATGGGTTAGCATTCTTGGCTATTCTTTCAGCATGAATTTCATTAACTTCCTTTTGATATTGTTTCAGAATGTCAAAGAGCTTATGATATGATACTTCATCCAATTTGTGTTGTTTCTTGACAATTGTCACAAACCTTGACCATTCTGGTTGAAGTTGTTGAAGAAACTGAACATTCACTTGCATCGTAGCAACTGTCAAGTTGTTTCTTATCATTTCATCCATCATCTTGTAAAACCTTGTGTAGTATGACTCCATTGTTTCTCCATCATGAGAGGTGAATTTTCTAAACTCCTAAAATAAGTTAGTCTTGACATCTTGAATGTTGAGGGATTCACTTTGTTGTAGCCTTTTAATAGCTTCCCATATTTCATGAGCTATTTTGCAAGCATCAACAGTTGAGTATATTTCATCTCCAATTCCAGTCAATAGCAAATGAATCGCTTCCTTTTTTTATTCAAAATAGGCTTTGTTTTCAGGAGACATATTCAGGATTGTCTCAACTGTTGTTCGTTCAGGAACTGGTGGAGAATTTTCTGTTACAGGTACAACTAGAATTATGACAGTAGAAGGAGTGTAAGGACCTTCTAGAATGCATTTCCTTAAGGCATCACCATTTGGTCTTGTATCAATGTATCTTAAGAAACGTGATCGCCATTGTGCATATCTTCCCATTGCAAGCATTGGTGGGCAATCCCTTAAACCTGCTGCCATGATGTTGTTATGCATTTGACTGTCGGTTGTGGAAGTTACAATTGGAGTAGTCATGATGAATGATTGTTGAATTATGAAGTGAAAATGATTTTAAGGATCTTAAGTAGGTAAAGTGATTGTTGTTGTGGATTGGAATCAATTAACGTTCACGGGATTTTACAAATCTATGATTTAGACCGAGAAAAGAAATGGAATCTTGTGCGGGATTTTACAAAATCAAGAAGTAACCGTGAAACAATGATTAATTGTTGTTGAAATCGTTGTTGAAATTAAAGAACTTGAGCTTTTGTTGGCCAAAAATGAGCTTAAAATGATGAACGGTGCACAAACGTTGAACTTGAAATGAGAAACGGTTTATTAAAACTCAAATAGGGACCAACGGTGCAATTACGATTCACTTTTGAGGACAAACGGGCTGTTTTATAAGAATAAGGACTAACGGTGTGAAGTTGTTTTAACAAAGAGGGTTAAAAATCAAACATAGGACGAAGTTTGAATTGGGTTTGAAGTTCAGGGACCAATCTTGTCAATTATGAATTTTAGTTTAATAATTAAAAGAATTTCCCTCCAAACAGTTGTCTTGCGCGTTTAAATTTTAGAAAATGCAACGTTTGTTATTTTTAATCTCGCGGGATGGTACGTTTATCGTCGGTGAAAAGCAAATATACCACGATGATCGAAACGAGTTCACGATCGCAATGGTACAGGAAAGAAGTCCCGTAGTTAACCGATACTCGAAACCGAAAAACCCGAAAATTACTTAAAACAAGTATATCGGTTCCTATTGATTGTGAGTAGTTCGCTTCCTATGGATTTTGAGTAGTTTGGTTCCAAAGAAAGTGTAGTTATACGGTACTCAAAGGAATCTAGTTGTTCGGTTCTCATGAGAATCTAGTTGTTCGGTACACAAGTTGTTGAGTTGTTCGGTTGTCACTAATATTTGGTATTGAAAACAAGTTGTTCGGTTGTAACAAGAAGCCAAATCGTACAATCGTCCTTTTTGTCTTTAACAGAAATCACCAAAAAACCAATCGTCCTTGTTGCTAAATAAGTGGATCTATGTTTCCTTCTTGTTTCAAACTTTGGACCACAAAGATAATAAGCAAAGACAACAAAAAAATAAGCTTGAGAATAAGCTTTACAAATAAGCTTCGTCTAATAAGAAAACCACAATAATTCTCGAAAATAAGCTCCTCAAAAACTTGAATAAACTTATAAATAAGCTCCACGTAAAACTAAAGACTAGAAGTAAAAGAGCTGTTACTATGAGACACCCAAAATGAGCTCGAGGAGAAGCTTATACACAACGCAAATGATAAATAAAAACTAGAAAGAAACAAATTTAATAAAACTAAGTAGACACAAAAATAATAATAATATTTGGACGTTTTAATAGCACCAAAAAGATGTAAACTTTGTTACCAAAATGGAAACAAAAGAAACATTCCTTATCATAATGTAAGGCCCAACAAATATTTGTCGGATAAACATTTTAGTGAAAATGGCCACAAATAAATTTGATGTAGAAAAACTTGTATCAATCAGTAGATGAATAGAAAAAAAATTAAGCCGACTCCTTAAAAACTTAGAAATAAGCCGTAACCAATAAGCTCATACAAACCACAACGAAAACACGAAACCCACCCGTAGCGAGTGATACCAATTGTTGGTAACCAAATACACTTTCACTTCACCATTGAACCAAGAAAAATAAGATGAGAGATATGAAGAATTTTAGAGAGAGGTTAGAGAGAGAAAGTAGAGAGAAGAAAAAGAGATGGTTGAATTACAAATGTGAAAAATACAAATGGAACTAACACCCTCTCCACACTTGGAGATGGGTATTTATACTTGCACCATGAGGTTTACATGCCTATGGGCTTTCTATGGGCCGGGCTCGGGATTACTTGGGATTTAGCCCATAACACGTGACCGATTAGATTACTTAAACGAGCTCGTTTACCCTTTCTAGCCTATTACAACATTACATAAATAAAGACCGAGACCTAATATTAATAATGAACGAACTTCATTGTTCGACTCAATATTTTGAGGCTAACAAACTTTATGCTTTATTAGTTTATAAATAATTTTAAAATTCATTTTCCTTATAAAATTAGTAATTTTTATCTTACCAAATTATCCACAAACCACAAAAAGAGTGTAGCTTAGATGGTGATGATTAAAGGGTGCTTATGGAGTAATTAAGAGGAGATTATGGGCATTAAGCTTGTACATTGGGTATTATCGATTTATCTAGAGTTCGTTTTGTCTGCGTTCTTCGTCTTGGTGACTTCTAATCATTTTTATTTATCTCTTTTATTATTGTGCATGATTAGTTGTATTATTAGTTTTAACATTATGTTGGTTTTTATGTGTAGTTTATAGTAGATTCGATGATGTTTGTTTAGACTATGATTACATTTAGTTTAGATGATTGATATTTTTGCATTTTAGGATTGTTAGGTTAGATAAAGCTTTGACTTTTAAGAATTGAATAGGATATATTGCGTGATTTGAGGTGGTTAGTTTTTGAAGAACTTCAGGCTACCTTTCCGATTATCATTAGGGTTAGATGAATGAGAACTCGTAGTCTAGCCATTTGAGATATTCAATCGTCGAATGCGTTACTTTGCTTAATACTCTAGGTTTTGACATATAGTTATTAGGAATCAGTTTTGGACAATTTTAGGTTAGTTTCTTAGTTAACTATCGGGTAGGACAACATGAGACCTCTAAGTCAGACCCCTATCAAGACCAACCAAACAATATTAATTATTTAAGTTAGGAGTAATATTGTCTAAACTTGCATCATCTTTTCCTTTGCCTTAGATTTATGTTTGTTTTAGATCTTCCCTTAGTTTTTAGCTTCTAAAACTAAAACCTCCCTTTTACTGAGCATCAAAAGACACTCGACTGATTAACCTCAATTCACCACTCATTTGATACGATACTCGGGAGATCTATACTTACCAAGATACTTTTGTGTTAAGGTTTGTATTTATCATACCGTTTTTATAAATATTTTTGGACGTAAAACGACTTTATCAATGTACTTGATGGTGTGCATGAGCCCAGATATAGCGTATGCGGTAAGTGTAGTTAGCAGATTTTTGGTGAATCTAGGTAAAAATCATTGGGAAGCAGTGAAGTGGATTTTGAGATATTTGTGCGACACTACAAATGTGGGATTGGTGTATGGAACAGATCATGGCAACCACGTGGACATAACAGGTTTTGTTAATTCAGACTACGCTAAGAATACGGAAAAAGGTAGGTCTAATAATGGTTACACATTTTTAGTACATGGATGTGTCGTAAGTTGGAAGGAAATGCTACAACACGTGATGGCTCTTTCAACTATAGAGGCGGAGTATATGGCCTTATGGAGGCTGTGAAGGAAGCTATTTGGCTAAAGGGACTCTTGGAAGAGTGGGGCATGAAGCTTAACACTATGGTAGTTAATTGTGATAATCAGGGCGCGATTCATTTATCGCGGAATCATGTTTTTCATGGGAAAACTAAGCATATTAATGTGCGTTATCACTTTATTAAAGAGGTATTGGAAGCAAAGATGGTTGAAGTTCTGAAGGTGGGTACTAAACACAATGTTGCGAATTCCTTAACGAATGTAGTGCCTAGACTCAAGTTACAACACTGTTTGGAGTTGCTAAGTGTCATTGTAGGCTAATATGAAGCCTAAGTTGGAAATTATTATGTTTAGTCTTCATATTAGCTTACTAATAAGTCTAGGGGTCTTAGTGTTAAGTTTAAACTTCTATTAGCCAATTATGTTAAGATTAGGAAGTCTTAATGTGTCTGTTGGAATTGTTTAAGTCCCAAGCCAAATCCAACGTTACTTTCCTTTTCTTTGTGTCAGCCAACTAGTCTCCTAGGTGTATTAGGAGTCGGGTTTTTCCTCCCCATCATCTCTATAAAAGGAGGAGAGAGGAAAGGGTTTTGTACGTCATTCTTTTAAGTTTAATAGATTAATAAAGTTCAGTCGTTTGGTTGAATACGTGTAGGTTTTATCTTGTTGTTGATCATATATACTTGTTGTGATATGTCGAGTCTTTTTTACAAGCTTCAGGTTCCGCGAGCTTGCTCCAGATTTGTTAATCGACATCTCAACAAATGTTGCTCATAATGTATTCAAAATGTTTCAAGATAATTTATTAGAGGATGCTAGCTTATTACCAATGTTTAAAACCTGAGGTTTTTAATCGACCTGGTTTAATCACCGGTTTAACCGGTTCGACCGTTGAGTCAAACCTGTTTTATGTCAAAAGAAAAAAGAGAACCCTATTTGAAGTGTTCATAAAGGAAAAACATACACATTCTGAGTTTATATATTAAGAAAACTATTGTATGTAAGAATTGTGGGCTTATTATCAAACTAATATTCATAGTTGACACTTCTTAGACATACTTGAAGGCCAACTATGTAAATCTCTTCTATATGTAATAGGTAATAATTCATTTCAAGAAGCAGATAAGCACCATAATGTATTTGACATTATGTCTATACAAGCAACTACTGATCCGACTAGATCACTAGTTTCTTAGCTCATCAAGCATCTCTATAAACCAACCATTGAATATGCTTTTTTCTTATTCAACCCATTATTTTAACAAAACAAAAAAATCACATAATAGCCCAATCACCCACACATTGAATCCCATTTTCAATCACTACCATTACATCATGTTACTCTGCTTCAACCCTCAAGAAATCAAAACCGCCATCGATAAATTGCTAACAAGATTAGATAGCGTACGACATAATTACCCGGCCAACAATGATTACATCATCAACATTTAAATCATTCTTTCTTTTCCTGTTACAAAGGGTGAACATTCAGCGGTTTGACCTGGGTAAACCAAAATTCGACGGTTACTCCGGTTTGAGTCTTAACCATAACTCGGCTTACTACGGACCGGTCACCACTCTGGTTCCCGGTTCAACCAGCAGAGTCAACCCGGATTTTGAAACACTGCTTATTACTGTAATGATATCAATATTATTAGGGCACTTTTGAAACATTAGATCATTAAGCTTATTCTTTTTTTTGAACGACGATTTTATAAAAAAACTAGCAAGGAGCTAGAAGAGATTACAAAGGAAAGGAACTAGGACATTTCAACCAAGAGTTCCAATCAATTTTAAATTTACATCTATTAGCACACCAAGTATACGACAAACAGATAATGTCATCAAAGAGTAGATCCAAACGCGGATGATTGGCTCCCAACACGACTTGATTGTGAAAATTCCAAATAGCCCACCACATGACATAACAAATGCCTTCCAAAATCTCCTTTAGCTTTGAAGGTAAACGGATGTTATTGAACCAAATAAGCCAATCACCATACGAATTAAAGCTGTGAACTTCCAACTCCCACCAACGTGCCACCTTAAGCATCAATAACCGAGCCAAATGACAAGAAAAGAGGAGATGCGAAGAAAATTCCACCGCAATGCTACAAAGAGGGCAAAGGATAGAGGGAATGTCAACACCTCGCAAAAAAGATATAACCTTGTCAGTAACTTGTCTAAGCAAACACGCCAACTAAAAATATTAATTTTAATGGGAACTACTTTAACCCATCTAGTAGGAGCATCCGACTTAGGCAACAATGAGTCATCTATTTAAGAGCGAGCCGATTTCATCGAAAAATCACCCGACGACTCTAAATTCCAAACCCATCAATCACTAATCTGAGGAAGAAGAATATGGGCTACACTAGCACGAAGAACTTAAAACCGGTCCTCTTTGATACCACCTCGGGGAGCTCTTCTAAAAGACGAAATTACGGACATATCCCTTAACTTGGAAGCAACAGTAACATGCTTCTCCAACTCCAACCTAAACACTCTTGGGTATAAGTGTTTCAATATCAAATCAGAAAGCCAACGATCTTCCCAAAAAGAAGTACCTTCACCATTACCTACTTTTTTCACAAAAGAAAAGAGATCAGTACCTTTTTGCGAGAGCCTTCTGAATTCACGAGTAATATTAAGCCATGGAGAGTAGTGGGAAGGTAAACTATGGAGCTATCAAGAGCGCCTTTCATACCATAAATGGCCTTTATGAATCGAGCACATAAGGAGGAATCATGGGAGATGAAACGCCATATCTATTTGAAAAGAAGAGCGCGGTTAAGAGCATAAAAACTTGAGACACCAAGCCCTCCATTTTTCTTGGAAGCCAAAATATTCTTCCAGTCTATCAACGTTAACTTCTTATTTGAATTAGCCACACCATTAAAGAAGTTCCTACGAATTCATTCCAGAAGCTTAAGAACACCCATAGGACATTTGAAGATGGACATATGATATAGCGGTAAAGAGCTTAAAATAGATTTAATTAAGGTAAGGCGACCACCAATAGAGAGAGCTTTAAGCTTCCATTTGGAGAGTCTAGAAGAAAGCTTACCGATGGTCTCCTCCCAAGAGCTACGTCTCGACATAATATCACCCACTTTAACGCCAAGAAAATTAAAGGGCGCGGTTAAAATAGAGCAACCAATAGACTCGGCTGCTGAAAGAACATCTTAATGAGGAATGCCAATACCCATGAGCTTACTTTTTTGAAGGTTTATCTTAAGACCCGAAGCTAAGAAAAAACACTTAAGCACATTAACTATAGTAGCAACGTTCATCTTATCCCATTTACCAACAAAAACCACATCGTCATCATAGAACAAATGAGACAATATCAAAGAAACGTCGATAGGAATACCCTTGTAGAGACCAGCATTTACCACATTTTTAAAAGAGAGATGTAAGCTTTCCATAATCAGGATAAAAAGAACAAGAGATAAAGGATCCCCCTGCTTCAAACCTTTGAAGAATTTAAATTCTGAGGTTGGGCTACCGTTGATAAGAATAGACCCCATTGCGGAATTTAGACAACCTTGGATCCACCCATGCCATTTAACTCTGAAACCAAACTTATTTAGCACGTCGTCTAAATAATCCAATCTTACCGAATCAAAAGTCTTTTCAAAGTCAACCTTAAAGATCATGGCTTTAGATTTTTTAAGCTTGCACCACAAAAAGAAGTTTATTTAAAATAAAAGGGTCATCAAGAATTTTACGATTAGATACAAAAGCCGATTGAACATCACTTATAAGGCTCGAAATAACAAGACTCAAGCGGTTAGCTAAAATTTTAGCAATAATTTTGTACACACTGCCTATTAGGCTAATAGGTCGAAAATCTTTAACCACCTTAGCTTTTTGCGTCTTAGGAATTAAAGCAATAAATGAAGAATTACACCCTATCCGAAAAGTACCTGAGGAGAAGAATTGCAAAATGGCAGCCACCACATCGTCATCAATAATTTTCCAAAACCTTCGAAAGAATTCAAAGGTGAAACCATCGGGACCAGGAGATTTATTAGTTCCACAATCCTAAACCGCTTTCTTTATTTCATCGTAGGTAACATCTCTTTCAATATCGGAAAGCTGGTCCAAAGATAAGGTATTGGGAAACTGAAAATCGATGCATAGTCTAGGATTATTAGGATCAGTGAATCTATTAGAAAAATGGTTCAAGAATTCCTTTTTTACGTGGGAAGGTTCAACAATCTAATCTCCTTCGACTAAAACCCCACAGATAGCCAATTGGGAGCGTTTCTTATTAATAATACCATGAAAGTATTTAGAGTTTTCATCTCCTTCTATTGCCTAACGGATTTTTTTCTTTTTGGATCATGTCTAACGAAGCATTCGAGTTGAGGTCGTGAAGCTCCTTTAATAATTTAGATCTTTCACTAACAAGTTTTTCATTACACCTACCTTGATTAATCGATTTATAATGCAGAAAGACGATTCTGAATAGACAGCTTAGCTGAATTCGAACGAAGATTGTCATCTTTTATCCATTGTTTAATCGAGGTCTTGATCGCCTGAAGTTTCTTCTTTAAAATAATAATGCTATTCTGCTCTATAAAAACTGAATACTTCCATGAATCTTCCACCATTTTATCAAAACGATTCTTGTTAAACCAAGAATAAAAAACGAAACGGAGTAGGGCCATAATCCACATTCAATTCACGCATAAGAATAGGACGATGGTAGGATAAATGTCTATCAAGACATAAAGCCGATAAGGAAGGAAAAAATGTCAATAATCCTTCCGAAATAAGAAACCTGTCCAATTTACTCATCTTGGATGCGGACTTATATGACCAAGTATACAAATATCCTTCTAGAGAGAGATTAACCAAACCCGCCATGGTAATGAAATTATTGAAAGAATTAGCACCAAAAGGCTTAAACACAATGTCGTATATTTCATAAATTGAACGCACCTCATTAAAATCTCCCAGAAGGACACACTGTAACACCCCCAAATTGGGTCGCAGCGGAATAAGGGTCCGGGGCGTGTTACTTCAAGATCAATAGCACAAGATATATAAGAACGACACAAAAAGTCGTTTAAAATGATACATTGGATTTAATTGAAAGACTTAATACAAAAGCATATAGCTTTACTTGTTCATTGTTGAATATTACAAAAGTTGACAATACATTCCCCAAAATATGATGCACCTAAATCTTTAAGCGTGCAATCCAAAATGTAACCCAATGCATCCCTGGCATCCCATGCCTATTGATCTCCTGAAAACATTGCTTAAAAACGTCAACAAAATTGTTGGTGAATTCATAGGTTTGATAAATCATAATGTGCAGGACCGCAAGACTTTTTAGACTTTATAGGGATAATGCAACACATGCATATCTCAACAAAACTATATTACATTTAAACAAAGTCACATGACACTGAAGCTCAGCATCTTTCCGTATAATATTGCTACCAGCCCGTAATGAAAAAAAAAAAAAAAAAAAATGTTTTAAACCCTAAAACATTCCAAATTTGACATGTTATAACTTTCGTGTAAAACAATCGTCTCGTGTTGGATAGCAAGTCACGCCGAAACGGTAGTCGTTTTCCTGAATAGAATCTATTAAATAACATTCACGCACACATAGTTAATTCCCAACTACATCTATGCAATTGACAGTTTCATAGATATGGGCCTTAATTGGGTTATCGAACTTAGGCAAACCATGTAATCAATACATTGCGTCACAATTGTAAAACGAAGATGATTCCACCCCATTAGTTAAAAATCATTGAAATCAAAAAATGTGGGCTATTAACTCACCTTGAGTATCGATATATCCATATCGCCGATAAAGCGTCACGCAATAAGATCGAATGCAAAACCTAAATTATCATATGTGTCTTATAATGTACTATGAACTTGGAGTAAAAATCTTATATTTTACCTCGAACTAACTTTCGAGGCGTATCATAATAAAAGAGGTCATGACATGACGTTCTAGGAAGTTAGACACTTTAAATCCATATATCCAACAACGTCGTCAAACGCTCAATCCGAAGGAGGCCTCATATGAAAACTCCCTAGTAATTATAAGTACTTTGGATGAACCAACATAATAATATATATAGCCTCTCAATCACCAACTAATGTTTTATGGAAAATGTGTTTAATAAGTTAAGAACATTGTTGAGCATTAGCACTGTTTTAGTAAACTACATAACTTTTGCGTTTAAGCCCGGGAATGTTAGACGTTTCATTATGCCACCCACGAATACTTCATCTAATAATACCGAGTGATCTAAAAGAATACATTTTCAAAGTTTTTGATATTCTGCCGATGAAAGTAAGTATTTTTTTATATATTCACGACAGCTCCTTTCACTCGAATTAGGTTTTAATTAGCGCTCACAACATTGTAAATCGTAAATACTTATACCGTTTTAAATCCCGATTTTAGATTCCTTCGTAGTACGATTAGGATATTAAAAAAGAATGTATTATATTATAAAGTTTGGTCGCTGATTAACTAGATACTTATCTTACTGTTCATAGTATATAAAATTCCTTTTATAAGACTTTCACTTATCGAAAATTTCCGTAGTTTATTCGTCCTATAGTTCCGTTTTTAGCCGATTCTTTCGAGTACGTACTCGTAATAAAACGTTATATCCACATATTATTGATGTGTAAACAATTTCGAGTTGTCTTAATAAAAGATGCTTGTATAAAATATATTTTATAAAATATTTCTCGTCGTAAAATCGAATTACGTATCTTTTTCTTATAAATCTTTTTCGAGTTCTTATCATTTTGGAAATCGTCATAATCGTATTATTTTATAAAATACTAACCTACTGTATGAAGTTACGAAACAAAACACACATTATACTTTTATGCATACTTTTAATCATCAAACCTTTTTAATAAACTTTAGAAACCCTAATTTATACCTAAACAAGTTTATACTTCCATCTAACAACGTTTAACATACTTGTACATCTATTTTTCCAATATATATTATGAACATATGACATAAAAAAAGTGGTAAAATTTATAAACATAAGTGTTGAACTCAATTTTGGACGAAGAATAAAAGAGAAGACCTTATTGGTTATTTAGCCAAATATAACATATCACACATAAAAGTATGATAACAAAAATATAAGGGCAAGTTAGAAACCTTAGGGATGATGTATGCAGATGAAAAATGAATGCAAAACATGTTAGCTTAAAACCCAATTCCTTGCACTTAAGAAAACACACACAAATATCTACAGCAGCATAAATTCTTAAGAAAACCCTAATCTTGCTTTTCTTGATTAATACTTGAAAAAGGTTAGCCAATGCCCTGGGATCACCTAGAATACCTATAATTGGATGTGTATAAGTGTTATGGGGTTTAGAAAAATTGCTTATGGATTAGATAGAGTGCATCTTATTGCCGTAGCAATATAGAGAGGAAAAGGGAAGTTTGTTTGGTATTTCTAGTTTAAGTGTAAAGCATATTTGAATAACTAGCTAGTAATGTATGTATATAAGAAGTATAACTAGTCAAAGGAACATGTTCAAGTCTAGGATGGTTTAGGTCTGTAGGTATGGGTCATGGTTATGGTCATTGATTCAATGTATACAATATGGTGTGCATTAATGAAGTTAAGGTGATTATTTGACCAAGTTTCAAGTTCAAGGTTCATATTTTCCAATGTATATCTTTGCCATAATGTTGGCAAGATTTATGCCTAAGTAGAATATATACATATATAATTTAATTTAAATTTTTGTGTATTGTGAATAAACTGTTGGGTATTATGTTGAAGCGTAGAAAAGGTTTTGGTGGTTCGGAGTGACTAACCAATTTATCGCGAAACGTATACTCCTTTACGTATCCGTAAAAATAAAATTAACAAGTTAATACTAGAATCTCAAAAAGAGATTATATAAGACCCTGATTGATGTAAAAATTTAATTTTTTGATACCCGTTTACATAGAACGCTAATTTTTTTTGCGTACGCGATTTAACTATTCGCTTATGAATAAAGTCAAATGTGTACAATACAAAGGTAAATTTAACTGATTTATCGACGCGACAATTACTGAAAACACAGGGTGTTATACACACATCACCATCCCAAGTACAAATCATATGACGTATATAATACCCATAAAAATTCTTTTATCTGTGTGTAACTATTATGCGGGGCATAAACGTAAATAATAGAAGTCATATAATGCTGGGATTCCATGTACCCCTTAGTTAACTTTTGCAGGGCATAAACGGAAATAATAAGAATCTTAGTAGATGATGGGATCCATGTACCCCTTATAGCCCCAAACGAATAAGAGATCATAGAGTTATCTTTAAGAAATAAACTCGGGTGCCAAACACATAGAATTCCTCCAGAATAGCCACAGAGGGGCTAAATACATAATCAAAAATATGATTTGTTTAACTACAAAACTTATAAAAGCATTAGAAGATTAATCTTTCATAGTGTAATATTGTAAAATCTAATGTTCTTCTACGCAATTACGGATCTTGAACATTTATTTTGAAAGGGCCGAACTATTTTAAACATACCAAATAAAAAATGGACAATAACTTTTAGACGAAAGGAATAATATTTACACTACTTGTCACAACCTTTAAGGGGCCGAAACCTTCCCATGCCCCTGTTAAGATCCGCCCATGCTTCCATGTAACTTTTGCAAACACTCTTTCGTTTTTAATTGAGATAATCACAAAAACATGTATCTAACTTCTCCATCTTTTATTATGCGTAGTTTTTTCATTTTGCTATTACAACATAAAAATTTTAAATTTTGACTTTTTTTTATTGTGTGACCATTTTATCTTTCCATTTTTCAACAACCCAGTTAACATCGAAAAACAAAATCTCATTGAACATAAACAAAATACACACGAAGATCAAAACTTAAAGGATTTATGTTTTAATAAAATATATATATATACACAACAACAAAATGAACAAGTTAGACACATTTTTCTTGTTATTATACCTTTTAAACTCATATAGTCATTTCGTCTATCTATACTAATTTATAAAGTATTTAAATAAAAAAGGTTTAAAATTCAGCCAACACACTTGACTTTTATAGAAATTTCAATAGCTTGCACATAAGTAAAAGTCACATCTAAAAAAATTAAGAATAAAGATCCTCTAAAGTTTAACTTGAACATGATAGGTCATGTCAGTGTTAATTTGAGTGAGTATTTGAATTTTACTAAAATAAAAGTGACACAATTAAAAGTCTACATTTCCTCCCCTTACTCACAAAACATCACCATACCTATCGATGTTCCAAGTTAACTTTAGAATATATCTATTAAAAAATTAAATGTCTTAATTTCTCATACTTGTAATAGCCTCCAATATTGATACATACCATTTAAACCATATCCATACTTGTAAGAGCTCATTAAAATTGAAAAATGAAACTGATATCAATTTACTCTATTACTCCCTCCGTCTTAATTTATTTGTCCACTTTTGATTTTTTGAGTTTTTTTTGTCAATTTTGACCTTAAATATTTTTTTTTGTTATATAGTATTTGATGAAATTTATACTAATGAAAATTTAAAACTCAATTCATTCACATATTTTGTATCAAATATTAAATAATACAAACAAAAATATTTAAGGTCAAATTTGACAAAGAAAAACTCAAAAAGTCAAATCTGGACAAATAAATTGGGACGAATGGAGTATTAAACTATTAATTTAGACGTTTTGCTTTAGGAACAAAGATATATATACGAAACGTCGATAAGGTTATCATGACAGACACACAACACTGTCAATGAGGTTATAATCATGAATAACGTATATCCAAAAGACATCCCTTTGCCTAAAAATTTGGTTATACGGGTACCCGCTTGCAATGCGTAAGTACCATGCTAGTATATTTATATAATTTATATTCAACATTAAACAATTTTACTAAACATATCACATAAGAGATAGGATACAAAGACCCCCTAAAAAGCCATTTGATACCCCTTGTGTTTTCTCTTTTTTATTTCTTTTTATTTTTATAATTTTGTTTATATTATAAAACTGTGAAACGAAAAGTGCGGAACAAAGATTATAAAGTTTAACAAGTAAAAAGTATTAAACTAACAAAAAATACGGAACATAAAATGATATAAAGACTGTGTTGAACTGTAAACAGACAGACAAAAAAGGGCAAAAAATACTAAACATTGGTACTTTTCGTGAGCCAAGAAGGTCTGCATAGGAGTAACACCCATCACATAACAAGGGGGTGTTTGGCTAAGCTTATAAATTGGGCTTATGCTTATGTGATAAAAGCCGCCTATGGCTTATATATCATGAGCTCATATGCCCTTGTTAAGTGTTTGGTTTAGCTTATATAATTAATAAGTTAAAATGACAAAAAAGTACATAAAAATAAAATGGGTGTAATTATTAAATGAGGGTATAAAAGTCTTTTTATAATATATTCTTATATAAGCCCACCCCTCCTTATATAAGCTAGGGATGTTGATCGGTTCGGTTATCGGGTTGTTCGGTTAATTCGGTTAATTTTTTATTTGGGTCAACCCGAAACCGAACCGAACCGAAAACCAAAATTAAATTCGGTTCGGTTGTTTTTGGTTCAGTTCGGTTTCGGTTTTTGGTTTTTTCAGTTATTTCGGTTTTTCTGCTCACCCCTAATATAAGCCACAAAGTTTGGGCTTACCAAAACCCTTTATAATAGCTCATAAGCCCAGTCATATAAGCTTAGCCCAACACTTAGTTTTGACTTATTTAACACATTTAAGCTAATAAGCTCATAATCCCATCATATAAACTTAGCCAAACAACCCCTAAATATTTAAGTTTCAAGGAAACGATCAGTAAATCATTCCAACTAAAAGGCCTTTTCTTAGTCGGAACTAAAGTCATTTTATATTTAGAGAAAATTACTTTTTAGGGACAAGATCTTTTTCTTGTTCCCCCTTATGGTTAAGTTTTTCAAATCTTCCCAATATGGTCATGCTCAACTTCTCAACTACTCAACTCCACCCAATGGTCGCCACATGGCAGTTTGCAAGTACATTTTACTTTAGGTTAGATGCAGGCATGACCCACTATTGTGGCCCACAACACTCAACCACTACTTTGTTTTATCTCCCATCAAATGCTCAACCGACGGCTGCTCAACTCACAAGTGCTCAACTTAATAGCTCCGTACCCTTGTACCTTTTTGCTTTATTGCATGGGGAAAGAACAAAAATCTACCACCAAGATTTTTTAGGTATTCGTGATTTTTCAAAAAACACACACAACACACACATTGGATAAAAACTATCGATCAAAACACACACAACACAACACACACTTAGTTAAGCATCGATCAAAATGAACGATTCAAATGGGTTAAACAACAAATCCGTTGCAACCACACACTTAGTTGGATCAATCCATCTTTTTAATGTTTTCTATGGTTTTTGATATCAATCGTTCGTAGCACACACACAGTTGGATCAATCAATCGTTTGATTGTTTTCTAGGGTTTTTTATTTCAAGCGTTGATTCGGTTGCTAATACTTTACCTATGGCTTCTCGTGTAAAGGTAATATTATTTCAATCGTTCATTTTGTTTTCTATTGGTTTTGATTTTAATCGTTCATCCACTGTTTATATATATATATATATATATATATATATATATATATATATATATATATTTGTGAATCAATCTAGGTTTATGACGCCAAGGTCAGTACCAGAACTAAGTTACATATCCTAAAGTCCATATGAAGTAAGTTGGTTATGAAACCTGAGCGTTATAAAAAGTTTAGAAGCACTGTTTTTGGTCCATGGTTAGATATAAGAACCCAAGAGCATGATAACCATCTGATTAACTATTTGCTACAACATCAAAGATATGTCAAGGACCCTAGTACTGATACCCCTTTTATCTTTGATATTGGGCAGCATACATTAGAGTTTGGTAGGCGGGAGTTTTGTTTGGTTACCGATTTCATTTCGGGAAGGGTTATTTAGACCATTTGAGTAAAGTTTGATCTGGTTTTCATGACCGTGTATTTCCTGGAGTAGCCAGAGTTTAGGGGACTGAACTTAATAAACTACTTCACAGCCAAACTGATTTTAACAACCTATTGGATGATGATGCTGTCCGTGTATGTTTATTGTTGGCTTTAGATTTTGTGTTTATGGGTTTTGAGCTAAGACATGTTATATCAAAGGAGGTGTTGAATCTAGTTGATGATTTCTCAGCATGGGATAATTTCCTTTGGGTTTAACACATTTGGAAAGAGTTTCACAATAGGGTATACAATAATGATCATACAGTTCGTAAGGGTCATTTGAAAAAAATTACAACTTTAGGCCCGACATACCTCCCCACCTATACTTTGCAGGGATTTGTTTTTCCCCTCAAGGTTAGTCAAGTTTTTTAAAACTTTATAAACTTGTTTTAAACTTAGAAAGTTGATTAGTAAATTACATTTTGTTTGTTATTTTTTAAGATATGGTTATTGGAAACCTTTCCTAATTCAAAAACATGGTGGGTTAAAGAACAGCATATGATACCTAGGAGTGTGGCATGGAGTGATGGGACCCCCTTTTTAAAGTGTGATTATGATCGTCTCTTTAATGTTAGAACTAGGCTCAACACCCTTACTCCCTCTTCTGATGAGATGATTAAACCATGGTGGAAATCGAGCTTAGAGTATTTCCATAATGTCTCTAATGCAAGTACATCATCTCATGCACCTTCAAAACAAAAGAAATCACAGTTTAAGCACAAGGTAGTTAGCCGTGAGGTCCATGTTCGCACAAAGGTTAGCCGTGAGGTCCATGTCCGTACTGATGTGCACCATTATGTTGATGAAGGTTGAGTGTAGAAGATCTTCTAAAGAAGATTGGCGATATGCAACGAGAATTTCAGAGTCGTATCACCGCAGTTGAGCAATATGTTAATCAACATAAGGTTAAATCCTTCTATAAATACATCCTATATTTAATATATCCTTATTTTTTGATCTAACAAAAATTTTTCTATGCAGACATCAAGTACTGCAAATGATAGTCCTGTTGATAATATGTTTAGCGATACTAGGGACTTTGATCATGATGTAAGTGTTTTGGTTTATTAAGTATATATTTATATTTTTGCAAACTTTTTTAACTTATATCCTTATTTAACATAAATTACCTTATTTTTTGCAGTCTTTTAGTAGGTTTACAGAAAATCCAGTTGATCGAGCTGCTCTTATGAACAAGATTACGGATATGCGAGTAGATTTTCAGAGACGTATAACAAAAATTGAGCAATATTTGAAGATATCTACATCTTCTAATGTTGAAAAGGTGACATTTTTTCTTTACATAACAATGTATGTGACCTTTTTCTTTTCATAACCTGTTTTTCCTTTTTTGCAGACCTCAAATGTGGTTCAAGATTGTATGGATGTTGATAAAAATGTATGTGTTTTATTTACATTGATTTTGAATACATACATATTTGTATAAATAAAAATTCACTCTCTTTGCAGCCCTCTTGTGAATCTGATAATCATGTTAAGGTGTGTCGTATGCTTAGTTATACATATTTGTTTATATGACATTGATGTTTAATCAGTAATTTAATTAACAATTTCTTATTTTTGCAAACCTCATTTGAATCTGATGTAGATAATCAAAATGTGGATAATCATTCTATGGATTTTGATCATGATCCAAAGGTGTATTTTCTTTTCTGTTAGCTTTTATAAGATATCCAATGACAGAATGGCCCAAGTCTCATCCAAAATGTTTTTGGCCCATTTAACTTGATATAAGATATCCAATGACTAAATGGGCCAAGTCTCATCAAAACTGTTTTTGGTCCATTTATGTATAGGTTTGAGAGCAACAAAATATTTTAGGGAAGAACTTGTTTGATGAATTTGAACAACAGGATTCATCAAATAAATTGATTAATCATGAGGTATGATTTGTATTTGTTTGTTATCAGTTATCAATTTACGCAAACACGATTTTGGAAATAACTTATATTTATACAGGCACTAGAGGAACCAAATGTGGCAAACAATAATTTCTTTCACGAAGAGGATCAACAGTTTTCTTCGAAGAATTTGGATGTTCAACAAGAGGTAGAAGAACTTCTATCAGTTATCAGTTTACGCAAACATGATTTTGGACATAAGTTATATGTATGCAGGCACTAGAGGAACCAAATGTGGCAGGCAATAAGTTCTTTCGCGAAGAGGACCAACAGTTTTCTTCGAAGAATTTAGATGTTCAACAAGAGGTAGAAGAACTTTTATCAGTTATCAGTTTACGCAAACACGATTTTTAACATAACTTATATGTATGCAGGCACTAGAGGAACCAAATGTGGCAGGGAATAAGCTAACTGGTAAAGAGGACCAATAGTTTTCTGCGAAGAAGCTGGATGTTCAACAAGAGGTAGAAGAACTTTTATCAGTTATCAGTTTACGCAAATACGATTTTTGACATAACTTATATTTTATACAGGCACTATAGGAACCAAATGTGGCAGGGAAAAAGCTAACTGATGAAGAGGACCAACAGTTTTCTGCGAAGAAGTTGGATGCTCAACTAGAGATGGAAGAACATTTTGCAGTTGAATCTCTTTGTTCATTGATTGATTTTGATTTTTTCAAAAGAGGTAAACATATGGTTATCATATAATATTCACTCTATTATTTGTAACTAAATAATCTAATCATTCTCTTTAAATAATATAGCAAATGCATAATCAGTTGCCAACTGAACCCATGATGCCTGAAGCAACTGTTCAAGGACGCAACAATGGTGAAACTACGCAATCAATTATTACTGAATATGAATCACAAGATGTAAGATATAATCTTAAATTAATCTTTTGTGGTTCTAAATAACACTTTAATAATATTTAAAAAAACTCATTTACTTGGTTCTAATTTATTTTTTTAATATAGGCAATACATGATCAGTTGGACACTCTTTCCATGAAAAATGTTGATTCTGTTCAAGGGTCCAATGATGCTAAGGTAACTCATACTTAGAATAATTTTTTATTAGTAAGTTATTTCATAGCACACAAGTTTCTTTTCATTTAATTAAAGCTTTATTTTCAGGTTGATGTTAATCCTACTGTTGTTGTTAACTCTTTAAGGGTTCCTTTGGAACGAGATCATAAAGTGAGTAGGTATCTCCAAGACCCATACATGATCCAGCCATATTCTACCGAACCAAATCATAAAGTGCGTGCTAGGCATAAGAAAGTTAAGAAGCGATGTGTGCCTTTGACTGTACCTGATGGTAAATTGATTCCAGTGTGGGTAGAGGTATGTACTACACACTATTCTCTTTTCAACTATCAATCACTTTTCAAACCAAAACACATGTTATATACCCCACATTATCTACTTTTTCATATTCTTTGTTGGTAGAAATATTACATTACGATATTTAATCTATACATTCTCTTCATGTTTTGGTGATGACAAACATGTAACCTATAACACATAACGTAAAGTGCTTAAGTTACTCGTAATCACAAATCATCAATTCATATGTCAACATCTTTCGACGTCTCATGTTTTCTTCAACAACAAATTTAAGTTCGCACCCGACGTAAATCACTAAAGGTATGAACAAACAAACTTTAATTTGTTGAATGATCAAAGAAATTTTTTATTTTTTCAAACCTTACATTTTTTTATAAAATGGGACAAACATTTTTGTATTTATAAGAAATGTTTTATTCAAAATTAACATTTTGAATTCAATTTTTCTACCTAAAAACGGCTAGAAAAGTTTCAGAAAAACCTTCCCCACAAAAAGACAAAAAAGGAAGCATCTGAAAAATGGGCGGCCCC
>BQNB010059611.1:0-37258 GCA_026074375.1 Tanacetum coccineum | reverse complement strand
GGCCGAACTCGTAAGAAACAATGACCAAACACTTTCTCTAAAATTTTAGGCATTTAAAATAACGTGTCAACTCCCACTTGAGTCCCTTGCTTATATTATTTTTGTCTCATGTGAAGGAGATTGTACCTACTCAGAAGATCCTTCTCTTGAATTTCTGAGAGCCAATCAAGAAATGAATAATCCTTACCAAACAAACATTCCAACACCAAATGAAATCATACAATCCATAACTATAAATGGAAAGAGTGAAATCCTAAACAAAATTTACAAAAATGAACTACGTCATGACATGTGATCTTGGAATGAAATCATTCAAGATAATGCTTTTGTTATAGGAAACAACTCCAATTTCCTTCCCGCATCTTCATGTCACATGATATATTGCATCATGAGGAGCATACCATACAATTTTACCTATTTTATAGCCAAATGAATTGTAAGTATCAAAAATTAACCAAACTTTTTAATGCCTTATGGCATGTTGCTAACTCGCCTTTATAACTATCTCATCAAAATGAAATCAAAACTCAAAAGATCCAAATACATGTTATATTCTCCTTCCATGAGAACTTAGGATTGTCCTGATGGGATCTACAACAATGCTTCAACATCAACAAATAAAGACAATAGTGATGACTAGGTAATCACGAAAGTGATTTAGGACAAGTCCTTCACAAAATACTTGTCTCTATCTCTCATTGCTTTATTATGAATATTTGCGTACTTTACGACTTCGTGCGATTACTTCCTTGTGTTAGGATTTTCTTAGTTAAAGATAGCGGATTTTGGAACGACAATAATTTTCCTGACATAATTTTCCTTGGATGATCATTCAATTTTATCATCCTAAATCTTATTTGCATGCTACTTGGGATATTATGCCTATATATATAATTGTCTTGCAATCTTAGATATTTATATTTGTCCCTATACTTGAATTAGAATAGCTTAATTGTATAAGAAGCTAGATTAGTTAATTCGTGAGAAATGGGGATCGCTGCACAAAATTGTTACTAGCCTTCCCTTTTCTACACAAATTTGAAAAACATAGACTTTTGGAAAAAAATCGTAACTCCCAGAAAACGGCCTCTAAAAACATGGGGCGGCCCCCCAATATATCCGGGACCGCCCAATATTTTTGGGACCGCCCAATATTTTTGGGACCGCCATCAGCAGGGTCACGAACTTTTTACTATTTCCTCTTTTTTCTGTATCTTTGACCCTCTCTATACTAGTCTCAGCTGATCCTTCTCTATTTAGCCAATCATATTTTGGAATCTCTATCACCTAACACCATGCTTTTCTAATACTTCTTCTCCTATCCCATTATATAAACCCTCAATCCTCTTCATTCTTCATCAGCTTATCCTTTCTTCTCCTGATCTTCTTCATCTATCATGTCTTCTTTTCAAAAATCCCCTTTTGACTATTCAAGAAGGCACTAAATGTCAATTATCGACACTTGGAGACACAACACTCTTCTACCACCTTCACCCCTCTTTCACCCAACATTTCACCACTACATTCTCCAAACATTGCCAATCCTCTATCTCCAACCTCTCAACCACTAAATCAAACTAAGGAGCAAATCATGAATGAACTAAATCAACTTCATCACCCATCCAACATCATTGAAACCAAGCTTCAACGTGTAGCAAATGCTTCTACACAAACTCCTCCGTCACCACCTTGACCATCAACAACCATAATTCACCCCGCCATAAATGACCAAGTCACATTTCATTTTGGTTTTTGTCATTGTTGCATGTACACCCGAACCTTATTTCATACGTTAAGAGATGACATTCATCGACTTAAGTCCCTCCTCACTCGTCCTCCAACTCAAGTACATGCTCTACCCAACAATGCCTCACCAACTTCTCCTCTATCACCTCTAAATTAATAACCACCCATCTTTCGGTTAAAGCATTTCCTAGACATCAAGAATCAACTAGTCTAGCTTGAGTTTAGGCTGTCTCTTTATGTTATGCTTTTATGTTTATTTCTAGTCTTGTAATATTCATACTTTTCAAGTATGAATTTATTTTATTATTATGAATGAATGAGTTTCTATTATTATGGGTGGTTTGCATGCATATTTTTTGTTGGCTGCTTCTTTTTTATTAAGCCATATCTTTCTATATATATTTGTCATCATATTGCTACAAGTTAGAATATATATTTCATTTGCTTTCTCTAACTCATTTTTGTAGCAATTGACCATAGCTTGATCCCTTGGTGCCCCAAACGAGGGGGGTATACATCAAGGGGAGCATTAGCATTGTCGATTTCTTTCTCTACTCAACTCGACAAAAAGGGGTGAAATGGATTAAAACTCATTAATAACTTTAAATTTTATTTTTATGAAAAATGAGTTTATATTTTGTCATCATCAAAAAGAGGGTGATTGTTAATACCAATAATGTCTAAAAACCTTATTTATATTTTTTAACCTCTCTACGTTTTGAAGATGTCAAACTGCAAAAACATCTACGATAAAAATAAATGTTTACATGTTATTAATCGTAAACTTCCATTTCGACGTAAATCACTTAAGGTATGTATAAACAAATCATTAAACATGATTACTGATCAAGAAAATATTTTTTCTTAAACATTACATTTCTACAAAAGTATTTTTACAAAAATAAAAATATACAAAATATTTTTATTTATTAAGGAAATGTTTTATTTAATTATAAAAATTCAAATATAGTTTTCCTTTAAAACAGAACCTTCTAGACCAGATTTAACCTTTCCCACTAAAAGACAAAAATAAGAGCATCTACTTAGGGGCGGCCCCTGATAGGCAGAACGACCCTTAAATAAATCTGGTCCGCCAGGACCGCCCTCAGTAGACGTTGCCTAATCTTGGCTATAAATACTGCAATTATTCCTTTGTAGATTTTAGACCTCTTTGCACAGACTTTTCAAATCTCTTTCTCTCACTAAAATCTTCTTTCTATCTCTAAAATTCTTGATCACTAACTAAGTTTAATCTTGTTTTAAGTGATCCAATCTCTTCTTCTTCCTCCCACTATCAAGTGGAAGAGAAGAACACTTGGATTCTTCATGAAATGAAGTGTTATAGATTAGTTATTTTCTTCTATCTTCTTCTAGATTCAAACCTTTATTTTCTTGATCTTGTGTGGTTGTGTAAATTCAGATAGTGAATAAATCTGAAAGTGTTGACTGTGTGTCGATTAGTATTTTAGTCCTCAAAATACATTAGTGAAGTGGTAGATTGGTTCTAGCTAAGATTAGGAATCAACATTTAGCTTAGTGTCAAAAAATAAGATAAGCGACCTGTAAATAATTTTCTCCACCTAAAGGGAGCTTATTGAAATAGTGAAATCTTGAGTCGGATACTCGAGGATTGGAATAAGGTGAAGAAGAGCTTCGTAGCCGAACCACTATAAATCTTGATGTTGTGATTTGATGGTTCTATCTCTTATCTCTTATCTTTTATTTACACTTCATACTTATTGTTTATATTGTAAATGTAATGCAAGTAGTTAGATATATTGTTTTATATCGTTGGTTTGATCTACATAAACACAATAACTCGCGAAATCTAGCATTTTCTTGATAAGCAAAGATTATTTATCTCTCTCTCATTCACACACAACTCCAATTAACTGGTAAGCTATTCAACCCCCCCTCCTAATTTCCACAACCATATTGAGAATGCGAGCAACAAACTCAAGGGAATAATCCCAAAAGGACTTTGGAAAAGTTGTTTGACTCATCATGGAAGATCAACCATGTCCAGACACGGGTTCTATCTCCTTCTCTCAGACACCCCCTTACTGCTGAAGGCGTATATAGAAGGATGTCTGAGATAGGTCAAGTAATCCCTTCCCTTCCTCTTTTCCTAGTCTTGACTCACCAAAGAAACTCTTCGAGAATTTCTTCCATTCTATAGTTCCCCTCCACGATCAGAACATAGGATTTATGGTCTTACCGAGTTGGTTTTCTAACTTCCATTTGAAAACGTTAAATATTTAAAGACTTCATGTTTATGTTTAAGCAAGTAAACATAATCATAACGACTAAAGTCGTCAGTGAAGGTACAAAGTAGCTAGCTCCTTGTCTTGACACAGTTCTAAATGGGCCACATACATCATGTGTATTAGTCCAAGTAGATCGTTAGCCCTTTTCACTTGATGTGAATAAGGTTTACGTGCCATGTTACCAGACAGGCATGAAACGCGTTTATCCAAATGCTCTATGTCATTTGATTAAGAATTCTATCATGTTGTAACTTCTTAATTTGTTTTTTGCTAATATGTCCAAGATGATAGTGCCACAAGAGAGTAGAGTCCAAGTTTAACTTGGCTCTTTTATTGCTAACTAATCAAACATAAGAAACTCTCATTTTGTATTAGAATTATGTAAATCAATTTCATAAATGCCATCCCTCGGAATAGCATGAAAATAACATAAATTATCTATACTACATATAAAGGAAAAAGCACCTAATCTTGAATTTTCAACACTTGAATTTTCAACTTTTATTTCAAGAAATGTTGAAAAACTTCAAATCCTCTGAGGATACATGTTCTTTAATTTCGATCACTACTTTCTCCATTTCAACACTTTGAATTATTATCACAAATTATTATTTTATAGGTCCTCAACCTCTGTATCACATACAATCTAGCCGAAGGAGCTCACCGGGCGTTCTACACAGCGAGATTAACTACAAACAAAAAACCAGAGAATATCAACTCTCAACACTGGGAACTCCTCCCGTCAGTCAAGTCACGGGGTTATCGGTTTCAAGCCTGTTTGATCATCGGTCATACCCGTCTTCACAAATGGTTGAAAAAACTTTAAAAATGGAAGGTATTTAATAATTTTGGTAAGAAAAGGAAGGTGGGTTACCGGTTTAATCGGTTTGACCACCAAGTCAACCTGGTCTCTAATCGACCCGGTCGAGTCACCGGGTTACCGTTCGTTCATCCGGATCAACTGATCTTCCACAATAATCAATTATATATTATTTCTGGAATTGTATAAAATCCATGTAATATTCTATAATATAACAAAATTTCTTACACATTCTTACAATTATCTTACCTTATAACATATATATATTATACATTATATAATTTACAGATAATATATATATCACATATCATTATTCTATCATCTCTGATATATCACGATACTCTCCATTATCTATTCTTCATTTCTATATATCTTATATATACATTTTCTCATCTACACGTAATATATCTTATATTCTTATATCCTGTATATAATAATACTTCATACTCCAAAACCGTGATCTCCTCTCGGGCACTATTAAGAACACTGCGGGTCTAATTAGAGTGTCGAAAATATAAAAAAAGGTTTTAATTTTGACCCGATTTTTTCAACCAGAATCGGTTGAACCCCGGCTGGAGTCGAACCCGGTTTCAAAACATGATAGTTTACAATCTTTCCAAACCATGCAAAACACTTTTATTATTTTTCGCGTTTACATCCCATAAACTTTTTTTTAAGCACATATTATTTATTGCGCGCCGCTATGCGCAGTAATTGCAGTCAAGTTCATAAGAAATTGACAATCCAATTTAATTCTCACACACACTGAACTCTCACATCCATTATTCTCAAAACGATTAACAAAACCATCGTCATACAAACGCGAACTGAAATAATCCCTCTAGTAATAGAAGGAGCAAAATGACAATTGTTTAGAACAACTACTAATCCACTTGAGAGACATAAATGAAAAGTTCCAATAGCTTCATCAACTGCACGATGACCATTCTCTACGTACAGGTTCAAAGCTCTTGTCTTTAGCTTCTTACTTTCCCTAAGACCCTGAGTAGTATTACAAATGTGAGTACCACAACCCATGTCATAAACCCAAGATTTACTAGGAAAATAATAGAGTTCTATTGTGAAGATACCTGAAGTACTATCTCTTTGAGATAGCTTCTTTTTCTTCATCAAATATGCGAGATACTAGGGACAATTCCTTCTCCAATGACCTACCTCATCGCATTGGTGGCAGATTACGTCCTTAGCTGGATTATCCTTCTTTGATGGAGGGGGATTCTTGGGCTTAGGCGCATAAGCAAACTTAGTCTTTCCTTTCCTTTGATTGTTCCCCTTAGAAGCCATTTGCGATTTTTTGTTTTTGTGATTGTTTTTCTGGATCCTACCCGCCCGGATTGCAAGAAGCGCAGGTGCAGCATATTTATTTGGAAGCGTCTGCTCATGAAGCTTAAGCATGGCATGTAATTCATTTACAGTCTTCCCCATGCCGTGCATATTATAGTTCAGTGACATGGGATGACTACGCTCTAAATTTTTTATGTAGCTCATCGTTCTAAGAACATTAAAGCTCATAGACTGACCTTCTTTATGCTTGCACGCGTGAAATTCTCTTACGGTTTGAAGAAGTTCCTGTTCTGCCTGTTGGGAAAACAAAATGTTCAACTCCTTAAGCATGTCATATGCACCAAATTGTTATAGATTCTTTTGAATTTCTGGATCCATGGTCATAAGCATAATACCAACAATTTCCTTAGAAGCCTTGACCCATGTAGTATGAGCAGCAAGGATATTTAGAGGAAGTTCTTGTCTAGGAGAAAGAACAGGGAAAACAAGTATTGGATGCTCCAAATAGGTTAAATTGTCCTCGACTAACATCACAATCCGAAGATTGCGGTACCAGTCGATGAAGTTAGGTCCAGTTAGTTTCTGTTTCTCAAAGAAAACCCTTAAAACCGAATTGTTTATGAATGTGATAGTCATCTACAATGAAAAAAAGTTCAAATGTTATTACTTTCGATAATTAAATTCTTAAAAGAATTAACTACCCGATTAATTACTAATAAGACTAAGATCTAACTTGACGTTTCACTTATTACAAAAGGTCTGACCAACTAGTAACCAAGTGGAATAAGAGGTAAGCGGTGTGCGTTAATTGCATTTAAATGCAACTCTTAGTTTTATAAGACTTGCCATGGCATTAGTAACATATAGTAATGTCATGAGCATGTTTAGTCTCATCTTTTGCCTTGGGTCCAAATTCTGACCAAGCATACTCGATTAAGTCGACCAATGTAAGAACTTGCAAAAATTGACATAGATCTGACCTATGAAAAAATTTGCATTGGGTTGGAATTATCCTAAGGTCTGACCAAAGAGATAAAACCAATTGCAAGTGTTCTTAGATTGGTTGGCATAGTCTTAAATTACACATATGGTATATACATAGGTTTTATAAAACATGTGTCAAATGGTGTACAAAGAAGCATGAAAATATCTTTGTATCACAAGTTAAGAAAACCATTTGTTAACTTTATTTAGGTGTACTAATATCGCGAGATAAAATTAAAAATCAACCAAACCCTATATCGTACTCTACATGTGCCCGAAGGAACAAGTTCTTCCAATAATTGCCTCATATGTCAAAACATGTAGTGGCGCGGGAAAAAATTAAAGGTCAATTAAACCCTAAAAAATGGCTAAAACCATGTCTTTGCACGAACCCGCATATATGCGATACACCTTGCAAATCATAATGTAGTAGCAATTCTCATTGATAAAAGCACAAAACTTTTGTAGTTTAAGCGAATTAAAAGTTGATATATTTGCAAGTCTCATCGTGGGAAGCCTTGTAAAACCATGATTATCAGATGTAAGCCGAACCCAAGTTGACACATAAGAATTCAAAAAATATAATCAAGTTATAATAAAACAAGTTTCATAGTTTAACGTCCGTTTTAATTTGTCAAAAAACAATTTTTACAGATAACACATAGCAGGTCACATGGAATTAATAATATGTGTGTATTTTCAGACATATTAACCAAGTTTCTCTATAAGTATTAGTTCGTTTATAGTTTCAAAAATCTTTTGCACATATTTATACCAAGTCATAAGGATTAATAACATATAAGCATATAAACAGATAGAAAAAGTGGTAGAGGTAAAGACAGACTCTTATATGAAAGCAGTAAATCAGATAATGTCTGATTTCTCAATCCTCATTACAAGGAAGGAGTCTTACCTAAAAGGATAACCAAAAGACCCTCACTAGGTTTTCAGCTCGGTGCCTAGTGAGCCAATACATCATGTAATATGATTGCATCAGTCTTAAGGCCGGATAATAATTAATAAGAAATAAAATTTGTATTTTAATTAACAATTTAATTAGATCTACGATTTTTAATGCTTTATTAACCGGTAATAAATAAAGATCTAGTTTTTATTTATTATTTATGGTAAGAATGCATGTTATTTCCATAATTTTTAGTTAAAACAATAAATAAATGTGAACATAGCAGATCTATCATGTTATTTAGTGTGTAACCCATAGCACCAAACGAGGTTGACTCATGATGCCACTGTTGGGATTTTATAACTGGTAAACCATTTACTACGAGTACGCAGTGGATAGATCTAGTTTGGTATTTAAAGATTAACATACAAATAAAAAAAACTAACAGTTAGTTTATTGAATAAATCAATAAATGAGAGAACCAGATCTTAAGCGTCAAGTGGTTAATATACCACCTCTATGGTTTGTCACACAACACGTCACAAGAGCACACTATGATGCTAGTGGTTGCTTCACGAATAAATAAACAAACAAACTTGTGTCTTGTTTAAGCTTCAAAACCAATTCGAATATCAAAGTGATATTATGTTCGAATGGTTGGCAAAAATAAAAGAATAATAAACAAAATAATTGTCTATATTCTTTGTTGTTGACCCTTGCACGTATGGAAAAGCAATACCCTTTTGGGAATAAGAATCTGCCAAATAAAAGTAACGGGGAGAATAGAGTATGTCGTATGTTTTTATTTTTATAGGATGAATAGAATGAGAGGAGGATAGTGTTTATATAGTGTATAAGCTTAGTTATAGATAATCTCCAACTCTATAAAGATAACTCCTATATTTCATAGCTTATCACAAACGCTTCTCCTTATCACAAGTACTTCTCTTTATCACAATAATTTAAACACAAACCCCATCTAGAATCCTCCAAAATCTGTCACTTTTAGGAGGAGGACAAGGGTTTCCATTTTCTACATTTAAAGTCCCTCATTTATATTTAACAAGTAATTAAGTTAGTTATTGCGTCTAACGGTCACTAACGCTCGTTAAATAATTATCGTGAAATATATTAAACATTTAATAATTATCTAACACGTATATGTATTAAACATTTAATAAACATACTCTTCGTGTATTCGTGTGTGCCCCTGATAGACTCAGGTATTTCTGGTCGTATAAATAACATACTTAACGACCACATACCAACATCGAGCGCCTAGGCCGCTTTTAACAACACTACGTTTAACACAACTTTGGTTGAAGACTTCTTAGACAAATCACTTGTGTATTTATGTTATGAATATGGTAAAAGAAAATTAATTTTTATTAGGTCACTTTGTGTGTTTAAAGTAAAGCCCAATTATACAAACTATACAAAGAGTGGGCGCCCCGACCTATTTCACTGACGCGACCCGGTTTGTGACCCGAGCCGAACCACTCTAAACCGCTCCAATTGGTTTTTGTCCAACCCGTCCCTTTTATGAGTGGGTTGTTTCCTTTTTACAACCCGTTCTTTGTCGGCTCTGACTCTTTCTCAGATAATCGACCCACTTTCTTCATTAATTTCCCACTAACAATGGAGTTAGCTTGCATGATTTCTAGCTGTAATCCACAATTGAGGAAAAATTAGGAACTTATACATATTTAATGTGGGTGTTTTCATGGTTTTTTCTCTGGGTTATCTTGGTTTAGGAGGATGTACAGTGGTTTCAATTTGCTATTTAACAATTTGTTATTTCACTCTTATCAGTGTTAATTATGTAAAGTTCTTGATGTTATTAGGGTTAAGCTAATTATTAGGGTTTGTTGCATATGTGAATAATGCTCTATTATAATGTATGTTTATTGGATTGGCAACATGTTTCATTGTGTCTAATTTTGTTGCTTCTAATTGCATGAGTTATTGTTGCTTTTTTGTATGCTTATTGAATTATTGACGACCTTTAATATTCCCTTTGTTTTATTCTATCTTTTGTGAATTTTATGTGTTTTTTTATTTCATTTGTTTTATGAACTTTATGGGCCTTTGCATTGCATATGTTTTCAATTGTCTAAGCTATCCTTGATTCTTTGCTTTTGTCTTTACCCTTTGTGTTATTATATGTTTACTAAACTTTATGGGTATTTGCATTGCATTTGGCTTACATGTGTCTATGCCCTATTCTTTCATACACCTATTTTATTGGCTTCTAAATAGCTTCTAACAATTTTTTTTTATTTTGGTTGATAAAATATATTTCAAAACACCTTTTGTTGTGCGTCGTATTGTTTTAAAACTGTTTCCTTTTAAAGATGTTTTTACATTTGTTTTTTGCGGTCATTGGTGGTTGTATCTGTATAGGTAAGTATGAAAGGGAAAGAAGTAGTTCAACCCAATATCAATGGTTCTAAGCACTCTAAAACCATCCAGTGAATGTTCTTTTTGAGGCAAGAAATGCCAATCCGCTAGCGTTGGCTGCCAGTTTTGAATCGTTATCTGCATATGGTGGCAATTCTGATTCATTAGGTTATTACAACTTTCTTTTTTCTTTTTCATCCCCTGATGCTGTTTGTGAAACTAATTTAGTAATTGTTTCTTACTACAGGTGTATATCAGTTGTTGGTTTTCCCGCATGCTACTCAAGAGCTGTTTCGGGTTGATGGGTCTTCAGATATTTAGACCTCAGCTACACAGTGTCATATGGTTGGAGAAGCTTATGTTGGTCAACAAATTGGCTAAAGGAATGCAAGACCGCGCTCCAATACGGCTTTAAAAGGTACTTGAAACATAACATATGCTTCTTCTTTCATATTTAATGAGGTTTCATCTTATATTTATTTATATGTCTCGGCTTGTTACTTTCTCCAAACAACGTTAGAGGTACCAGCAGATGCTTCAGGTTGCGTTAGTCACAACTATAAAACAGATGCAGATTCTGATGTCTTTAATAGATACTCACAGCTCCATGCGCGGAACATAGTGCCACAGTTATCGCCTGATTTATCACAGCGTGCAGATGCTGCTAGCTTTGAAGATTCCGATGTCTTTAATAGATACCACCAGCTCTGTGCGCGGAAAGTAAAGCCACAGTTTTCGTCCAATTCATCACAACTTGAAAATGGTAGCAGCTGTAGTCCCAAAAATCACCCTGACTTTGACGTTTTTGAAAAATACTTTCATCTATGTGCACAAAATGTAACACCGAGGTTTTCTGCTAATTTTTTAGGAGCTATGATTGGCAGCAGCGTCGAGAATATGCAGGCTATAAACAATGAGTCGACAACTTCCGTGCCTCCCATCCTTGTAGGTAGTTAGTTGTTTTCAAATTTCCTAATTGTATGCTTATTGTTACCTCTTTATGTTAAGTTTTTTTGATTGTTTCCTTTGTTTGTGCACATATTCTACACGTGCTGATACTTCATTTTCAAACCCCCCAGAAAAGAACACGCCAACAAACTCACCCAACAATATCCGCATGCGAGGAGGCAACTTCTTTACAAGGTGATAACGTCAACACCATTGAAAATACGCCTTCTATCCATAATGAGGTCACAAACTCAATATTTCTCACCATCGAAGGTAATTATTCGTTCTCAACTTTCCTTGTTTTATGCTTAGCATTATGTGTGTATGTTTACTTTATTTCGGCCATTTCCTTTTTTTACCCACAGATTCTGGACATGCTGGTACTTTAGTATCAACCCAGCATAAAAGAACGCGTGAAAACATTTAGGCAATATTAGTGACATCTAAAAATGCTTCCTTGAAAAGAATACTAACCTCTGCTACAACAGTTAGGAACAGACGACCTCGTAGAGTTGTGTGTGCCAATGGGGAAGGTTGTAGTTCTTCCAACAATGAGTGTAAACATTCTTTTAACACATTATCCTGATTATGTCACTTGGTTACATGGATATGTTATCAGCGGTATAGTTTCTTATTTCAATTTATTGACCCATAACAAAATGTTGAATGTAGGATCCTTGCCAATTTATGATGATTTAGGAGATTATGACCAGCAATGCCGCTATTGTTTGGCTCCATTCTGGTATGAGGAACGCCTTAAAGGGCACTCAAACAGGCGAAGACCTGAATATCACTTATGCTGTGGAGGGGGAAAATCTATATGCCACCGGCACCTGAACTGCCTGAGTACATTAAACATCTCCTTTAGAATAAACATTTTATGGAAAACATCTGGGCATACAACCAAATGTTTGCAATGACATCATTCGAAGCGAAGATTGATGAGTCAATTAACACCCGTAGAGGCCCTTACATTTTTAAAGTCTTTGGCCAAGTGTATCATTGGATTTGATCGATATGTCCACCTGTAGGTGAAGCAGCAAGGTTGTTTAAGAATTACATTTATGACACGATAATGAAGTATTAAAACCAGAATGAGCACTTTGAGGGTTAATATACAGCTTAGACCCAACAATCGTAGAAGGCCTCCTTCATTTTTTAAATGCTCACAATGAGTTGGTACAACTGTTTCGAACTACCAGGGATAAGTGCAGAGAGATAGATATTCTAGAATTTAAGATAAGGCTCTACAATGCTAAAGGAGCACGAGGTTATGAACTCCCTACATCAAACACTCTTGGAGCAATATTTTTTGACAGCGGGCCTGTAGGCAGTACAAAATTTGACGTCATAATCCAACACAAAGATGGGTCGACTCAAAGAATCTGTAAATTTCACCCATCCTATATGTCACTACAATTCCCCCTCCTGTTCATCTATGCATAGTCAGGGTTTCATACCAAACTGAAACTTAGATCAACAGACAGCAGTGGAGACGCAAAGCGAGTAACGACGCTTGCATACAACGCATATCAATTGCATCATCGTATCAATGAATACAATTTGATTTTCAGAGGTGGAAGGCTCTTCCAACAATACGTGGTAGGGGTTTTCTGCTATATCGAACAAAATCGGCTCGACTTCATTAGAAAAAAGCAGAGTGATATCTGAAGTGATTATCTGTCAGGGTTATATGACGTGATTTCAAGAGGAGAACGAGATGGCCATGAAGTTGGAGGAAGAAGAATACTTCCTATGTATTTTATAAGAGGAACACGATATATGTATGCTATTTAGACGCTCTTGCTATTTGCCTCAAGCTTGGAAATCCTTAGTTCTTTATCACATTTACATGCAACGTAAACTGGCTGGAGATTAAAATATACATGGCCCACTATCCAGAACTCACCCCCTCTAATAGAGCAGATGTTGTTTGTCGGGTTTTCGAGCAAAAGATCAAACTTTTTGTTTCTTTTCTAAAGAAAGAACAAACTTTTAGAGATGTAACATGAGGTATTATACTATACGTTTCCTCGTAAATCTTTATTGTATTTACATTGAGTTACAAACTTTTACTAATCTCGATTTTTTCTGGCAGTACTGTATATAGTTGAATTCCAAAAAACGCGGTCTACCACATTGCCACACATTGCTTTGGGTAGACTCGTCAAGCAAGTATAAAGTTTTGAAGATGTTGATCATTTCATTTTGGTAGAGCTGCCAGATCTAAATGTCGACCCACATGGATACAAGATTGTTTCAGAAATGATGGTTCATGGACCTTGCGGAGCAGTTAATTTTAGTGCTCCATGTATGCAGGGCGACAGATGCAGCATCCTAAAAAAATTCACACCCCAAACATTTTTTGATGACAAAGGGCATGTACCCTATCAAAGAAGAGACACTGGTGTATAACAAAGAACCAATTTAGCTTAGACAACAGCTATATGGTCCCATACAATCATGAATTGCTTCTAGCATTCCAAGCTCACATCAACGTCGAATATTGTAGATGGAGTAGGCTCATAAAATACCTCTTCAAGTATATCTCAAAAGGAACGGACAAAATATTTGCTTGAATCTCTAGGCCTCTTGGCGAATCCCCAAGTGCAGCAGGCCCTTTATGGCCGCCGATAGATAAGCTTCAAAACTATCTCGAAGGTCGCTTCGTATGTGCTCATGAAGCATATTGGGGAATTTTTAAATTTGACATCCATTGTAGAGAACCAACGGTCTAAATTTTGGCCGTTCATCTTTAAGATATGTAGCGAATCACTTTTAGAGACATATATAGATTAAAATCCGTCATGAACCCACCTGGCAGGAAAAATACGACGCTTACTGAATGGTTTGCTTACAACACCACCAATAAAGACAGAAGACATTTAACATACTTGGATTTTCCATTAGAGTTTGTATGGTACTATGAACATAAAAGCTAGTCACCAAGACGAAATAATAGATCATCCATTGGGCAACTAGTATATGTTCATCCTACCTCTAGCGAGCTCTTCTATTTTTGAATGCTATTGTGCCATCAAACGGGTTGCAGAGACTTCCTTGAAGTGCAAACTGTTAACAACACGTTTTATCCAATGTGTCGAGCAACGTGTGAGGCTATGGGTCTACTAGGCGACGATAAAGAGTGGGACATCACGATCCAAGAAGCATGTGTGTCCGCAACGTTGCCTGAATTAAGATCCCTTTTTTCTCACATATTTGTCCACTGTGACATTACAGATACCTCTAAACATTGGACAAAGTATTGGAAGGAAACGAGTCATGACATCCCGGATAGAGTTTTAGAAATGGCACATATTCCAAATTATCATCTTAACGACAGCGACGTGCAAGGATACGTACTCTATGAAATAGAGATGATACTAAAAAATTGTAGTAAGTCATTGCAGCACTTCGGTCTACCGGCGCCTCCTGTAGGACTACTAACTCAATTAGAAAATAGATTGCTAATGGAAGAGAGGAATTACAATCGAGAAGAATTGATGCAAGAAAGACATGATTTAGTTCCAAAGTTAAACGACGAACAAATAAAGATATACGACCTCATCATTCACGCTAACATGACATACCAACAAGAACTCTTATTTTTCTATGGCCATGGTGGAACTGGTAAGACTTTCCTTTGGAAAACTGTTGGGATTAAAAGACTTCTTAGTTCTATTGAAGTTACTGCTGTTGGTTATGATTTCTACTACTGGTGAAGACTGAAGAAAATATTCTAAGTGATTAATACTGCTAGTGCAAAAGTTAAGACTGCTAGTGTAAGTTACTGCTACTCAAGATGTTCAAGGAAAATATACTAAGTGGTTACTACTGCTGATGTAAAGTTACTGCTGTTAGTATATAGTTAATGCTGCTGAGAAAGTTAATGTTGTTGGTTATAAGTTAGTACTGTTAGATCAAGTTAGTACTGCTTATGGGATATGCATGAGATATTTTTGTAAAAGATACGTATAAGTTATTTGTTTAGAAGATTTTGATAACTTAGGAAAATATTGTAATCCTATTAAGACTCCTTCGTGTATAAAAGGAGGTCCTAGGGTATAGAGTTTGATATCACAAAAATTACAAGTAAATTAGCTTCAAGGTTTTGTAAACCCTAACACTATTAAGAGTGTTCGTATTATATAGAGGCTAAAAGTTTGGTAAACTATTTGTTATTGTTCTTATTCATTATTGAAATTCTTTTTAGTATTATTGACTAGATTCCGCATAGTCTTTGATATTTACAATCAAAGTTTCTATCATAGTTTTTTTGGATTTATTCAATACAACTTAGCCTTAGCTAAGCAAGATCTATTCTATTGGGATCAACAAGTGGTATCAGAGCTTGTGATAAGCTTTGAATAAGAAGAAACTTTACTACACACAAGATCTACTTTTTCAAGAAGAAATGAATTCTCAATCTATTCAAACCATCAAGCTACCCATACTCCAACCTGGTGAGTATAATCTTTGGAAGATGAGGATGGAGCAGTACCTACAGTGCATTGATTACACTCTAGTGGAGATCGTAGAAAATGGTAATGCACCCATAGTAACAAAAACTGTTGATGGTAAGGAGACTGTTATCCCTCCTACAAGTGTTGAAGAGAAGGCACAAAGAATGGCAGAATTGAAGGCAAGAAGTACTTTGTTGATGGCCTTACTTAATGAGCATCAATTAAAGTTCAACTCATACAAGGATGCTAAGACACTGATGCAGGCTATTAAGAACAGATTTGGAGGTAATACTGCTGCAAAGAAAACTCAGAGAAATCTTCTGAAGCAGCAATATGAAAACTTTGCTGCATCCAACATAGAAGTGATTGAGCAAACTTATGAAAGGCTTTAAAAGATAATTAGTCAACTGGAGATGCATGGTGAAGTTATCCCTCAAGAAGACAACAATCATAAGTTCTTGAGAAGTTTGTCACAAGAATGGACTATGCATACTATTGTGTGGAGGAACAAACCAGAGATTGAGACCTTGAGTTTAGATGACCTCTTCAACAATCTGAAGGCTTATGAATCAGAGGTCAAGGGGACATCTAGCTCAACCACAAACTCACGCAATGTAGCCTTTCTGTCCTTTAACAGCACTAACAATGCCACTAGAGCAGTTAATACTACTCAGGGTATTAATACTACTAGCACTTAGGGTGTTGCTGATAGCTCAATAATTGTTGAAAATTTGAGTAATGCTGTGATTTATTCCTTCTTTGCTAGCTAACCAAGTATTCCACAGCTTGATAATAAAGATCTACAACAAATAGATCCTGATGATCTAGAAGAGATAGAATTGAGGTGAAACATTGCTATGCTGACTATGAGGGCAAAAAGATTCCTAAAGAATACTAGAAGGAAGCTGGACATGGCTAACAAAGAAAGAATTGGGTTTGACTAGTCCAAGGTGGAGTGTTTCAACTACCACAAGAGAGGACACTTTGCAAGGGAGTGCAAGGCACCTAGGAATCAAGACAGCAGAAACAGGGAGCCTATCAAAAGGACTGTGCCAGTTGAGGAAACTACTTCAAATGCCTTAGTGTCTTAGTGTGATGGCTTTGGCTATGATTAGAGTGACCAAGCAAAAGAAGGTCCAACCAAGTTTGCTCTCATGGCTTATTCTTCAACAAGTTCAACTTCTTCTACAAACTCTGAGGTATCTAATGACTCAAATTGTTGTTTATCTTGTTTAGAATGTGTAAAAAATCTAAAAGAACAAAATGAACAATTAGTTAAAGACTTAAGAACAACTATGTTGGGATTAAAAGACTTTTTGAAGCTGTTTGGAAGTTATGCTGCTAAGTTAGTGCTGCTGGTATAAAAGTTAATGCTACTGGTTACAACTGCTAAAAGATTACAACTGCTAGAAGAGTTTATACTGTCAGAAGGATAAAGACAAGAGAAAGGATAAAGATGAAGATTGTTTATCAAGATTACTTACGAGATAAGTATGAGATATTTTTGTAAAAGATTCGTATAAGTTATTTGTTTAGAAGATCATGATAACTTAGGAAAGTATTGTAAGCCTTGTAGGACTCCTTGGTGTATAAAAGGAGGTCCTAGAGTATAATGTATATACATTGAGATATCCTTCATTGTTCTGTTAATCTATTCGTAGCTTTAAGGTTTTGTAAACCCTAACACTATTAAGAGTGTTCGTATTATATTGAGGTTGAAAGTTTGGTAAACTTTTTTGTTATTGATCTTGTTCATTACCGTTTCATTGTAATTCTTCGTAGTATCATTGACTAGATTCCGCATAGTCTTTGATATTCACAATCAAAGTTTCTACTATAGTTGTGTTAGATTTATCTTGCATAACTATACCTTATACAAGCTAAGAGATTAAAGATCTATTCTATTGAGATCAACAAGTGGTATCAGAGCTTGTGAGAAGCTTTGAATAAGAAGAAACTTTACTACACACAAGATCTACTTTTTCAAGAAGCAATGGACTCTCAATCTGCTCAAACCATCAAGCTACCCATACTCCAAACCTGGTGAGTATGATCTCTAAAAGATGAGGATGGAGCAGTACCTACAGTGCATTTATTACACTCTATGGGAGATCATAGAAAATGGTAATGCACCTATAGTAACAAAAACTGTTAATGGTAAGGAGACTGTTATCCCTCCAACAAGTGTTGAAGAGAAAGCATAAAGAAAGGCAAAATTAAAGGCCAGAAGCACTTTGTTAATGGCCTTACCTAATGAGAATTAATTAAAGTTCAACTCCTACAAGGATGCTAAGACACTGATGCAGGCAATTAAGAACAGATTTGGAGGTAATGCTGCTACAAAGAAAACTCAGAAAAATCTTCTAAAGCAACAATATGAAAACTTTGCTGCATCTAGCACAAAAGTGATTGAGCAAACCTATGAAAGGTTTCAAAAGCTAATTAGTCAATTGGAGATGCATGGTGAAGTTATCTCTCAAGAATACATGAATCAGAAGTTCTTGAGAAGTCTGTCACAAGAATAGACTATGCATACTATTGTGTGGAGGAATAAACCAGAGATTTAGACATTGAGTTTGGATGACCTCTTCAACAACCTAAAAGCTTATGAATCAGAGGTCAAGGGGACATCTAGCTCAACCACAAACTCACAAAATGTAGCCTTTCTGTCCTCTAGCAGTACTAATAGTACAACTAGAGCAGTTTATACTATTTAAGGTGTTAATACTACTAGCACTCATGGTGCTGCTGATAGCTCAACAATTGTTGAAAATTTGAGTGATGCTGTGATTTATACCTTCTTTGCTAGCCAACCAAGTATTCCACAACTAGATAATGAAGATCTACAATAAATCCATCCTGATGATATAGAAGAGAAGGATTTGAGGTGGAACATTGCTATGCTAACTATGAGGGCAAGAAGATTCCTAAAGAATACTGGAAGGAAGCTGGACATGGCTAACAAAGAAAGAATTAGGTTTGACAAGTCTAAGGTGGAGTGTTTCAACTGCCACAAAAGAGGACACTTTGCAAGGGAGTGCATGGCACCTAGGAATCAAGACAGCAGGAACAAAGAGCCTACAAGAAGGACTATGCCAGTTGAAGAAACTACTTTAAATGCCTTAGTATCTCAGTGTGATGGCTTTGGCTATGACTGGAGTGACCAACCAGAAGAAGGTCCAACCAATTTTGCTCTTATGGCTTATTCTTTAACAAGTTCATCTTCTTCTACACACTTTGAGGTATCTAATGACTCAAATTGTTGTTCATCTTGTTTAGAATATGTAAAAGATCTAAAAGAACAAAATGAAGAATTAGTTAAAGACTTATGAACAACTAGGATAAGTGATGTCTCTTATAAAACTGGTTTAGAATCTATAGAAGCTAGACTGTTAGTCTTTAAGAAAAATGAGTCTGTGTATGAGGAACATATAAAACTCTTAAACGTGAAATCTATTTAAGAGATTTAGGTCTTACAGAGCTTAAAAGGAAGTTAGATTTGGCTATAAAATAAAAAGATGAGGTTCAACTTGCAGTATAAAAATTTGAAATTTCATCAAAAAAACCTAAGTAAACTTCTAGACAGTCAGATAATGGATAAGTGTAAAACAGGATTAGGGTATAATGCTGTCCCACCTCCCTATATTGGGAAATTTATGCCACCAAAATCTGATTTAGTTTATCCTAGTCTAGTAAGCATGTAGTTAAAAAGCCTATTGTTGAGACTAATGAACCTAAGACAGCTAGGAAATAAAATGGATCCCCAATTATTAAGGATTAGGTGTCTGAAAGTGAGGAAGATGATAAGCCTAAGTTTCAAACAACTAAGCCTAATTTTACTAAAATTGAGTTTGTTAAACCTAAAACTAATAAGAAATCTGTTAAGCAAATTAGGCAAGACACATACAATCCATCTAGAAGTCCATCTAGAAGTCCTAGAGGAAACAAGAGAAATTGGAACAAAAAGATGTCTTAAAAATTAGGGAATAATGCATGACCTATAAAAATGTTATTAATAATGCATATTTAACTACTAGAAGGCCTTTTAACAAAATAACAGCAGCTAATAACAGTAATGGTGCATCAATGTCCTTTAAAAGATTTGACTTTATTGATGCACAAGGCAGATCCAAGTCAGTAATGGCTTGGGCCCCTAAAAGAAACTAATTCACCTACCATTATGTGCAGAGCAATCCACAACAATATTTGAAAGATAAAGGAATGATGGATAGTGGATGCTCTAGGCACATGACATGAAACCGATCCTATCTTACAAATTATGAAGAAGTTGATGGAGGATTTGTTGCCATTGGAGATAATTCCAAAGGATGGAAAATTACTAGGAAAAGTAAAATAAGAACTGGTAAATTGGACTTTGAAGATGTGTATTTTGTAAAGGAACTAAAGTTTAACCTCTTCAGTGTCTCACAAATATGTGACAAGAAGAATAGTGTTCTTTTTACTGATACTATATGTGTTGTTCTGTCTCCAGACTTTAAGTTAACTGATGAAAGTCATGTTTTGCTTAAAGTTCCTGGAAAGGATAACATGTACTGTGTTGATTTAAAGAATGTTGTTCCTCAAGGAAGTCTCACTTGTCTCTTTGCAAAAGCCACACCAGTTGAATTTAATCTTTGGCACAAGAGGCTTGGACATGTAAATTTCAAAACAATGAATAAACTGTTAAATTGAAACCTTTTAAGAGGTTTACCTTCAAAACTCTTTGAAATTAATCAAACTTGTGTTGCTTGTCAGAAGGGAAAGCAACACAAAGCTTATTGTAAGACCAAAACAGTCAGTTTAATCAGCCAACCATTACAAATGTTGCACATGGATTTGTTTGGCCCAACATTTGTAAAGAGTTTAATGAAAAAAGATGTAACTTGCCTAGTGTCATAAAATGGGGCAAAAATTTTTTTTTTTTAGTAGGTTGTAAGTTGAGTTTTCTTTTTAGCCTCTAAGAATAAAACTAGTGAAATCCTTAAAACATTTATAACATGCATAAAAAATCTAATAGACCTTAGGGAGAAAGTGATTAGATGTGACAATAGGAATGAATTCAAGAATAGGGTCATGAATCAGTTCTGTGAAATGAAGGATATTAAGAGGAAATTTAGTGTTACGAGGACTCCACAACAAAATGGAGTAGCAGAAAGGAAAAATGGATAACAAATATGGCTGCTAAGACATTACTACTTGACTTAAATTGCCAACAACTTTATGGGCTGAAGCAGTTAATACTGCTTGTTATGTCCAAAATAGGGTGTTAGTTATCAAGCCTCACAACAAGACTCCTTATGAACTTTTTCTAGGTAGAAAATATGCCTTTAGCTTCATAAGACCATTTGGGTGTCCTGTTACAATCCTTAATACCATAGATCACCTAGGTAAATTTGATGGAAAGGCTGATGAAGGGTTCTTTATAGGATAATCTAGCAATAGCAAAGCATTTAGTGTATTCAACAGTAGAACTAGGATAGTAGAAAAGAACCTGCATGTTAAGTTTAGTGAGGATACACCTAATATTGCAAGAAGTGGACCTAATTAGCTATTTGATATATATGCCCTAACAAATTCAATGAATTATAAGCCAGTTGTTATAAGGAATCAGTCTAATGGTAATATAGGTATAAAAGCATGTAATGATGCAGGTAAAGCTAGAATAGAGACAGTACCTAACAAAGATTATATTCTACTACTAATGTGGCCTGCTGATCTACTATCTCTCAAGATTCAAAGAGTTCTCCTGATGCTAAATTCAAACAATCAAGAGAGGAGGAAAAGAAGGATGCTGAAGATCCAGGGAATAAAGATAGTGAGTTACAAGTATAATAGAACCAAGAGTAAATCAAAAGAAGGATGCAAATGTCAACAGTACTAACAATATTTAAACTGTTATTCCAACTATTAATGTTGTTGGCATAGTAGATAATGCTGTTGTTGAGAATATAGTCTATGGATGTGCTGATGATCCAAATATGCTTGAATTAGAATGAAATGTGTTATCAGCTTCTTAAGCTTATGACAAAACAACTCAAGAATCCTAAAAATGTTTAAATGCATCATCCTAGTGAAGATAAAGCTTTTAATCAAGAAACTTGATGATTCAGAAGATGAACATCAAGTTTAGGGGAGGATTGTTAGGATTAAAAGACTTTTTAAAGCTGTTTAGAAGTTACTGCTGCTAAGTTAGTGCTGCTGGTATAAAAGTTAATGCTGCTGGTTACAACTGCTAAAAGATTACAACTGCTAGAAGTGTTTATGTTACCAGAAGGATAAAGACAAGAGAAAGGATAAAGATGAAGATTGTTTATCAAGATTACTTACGGGATAAGTATGAGATATTTTTATAAAAGATTCGTATAAGTTATTTGTTTAGAAGATCATGATAACTTAGGAATGTATTGTAAGCCTTGTAGGACTCCTTGGTGTATAAAAGGAGGTCCTAGGGCATAATCTATATACATCGAGATATCCCTCATTGTTATGTTAATCTATTCGTAGCTTCAAGGTTTTGTAAACCCTAACACTATTAAGAGTGTTCGTATTATATTAAGGCTGAAAGTTTGGTAAACTGTTTTGTTATTGATCTTGTTCATTAATGTTTCATTCTAATTCTTCTTAATATCATTGAGTCGATTCCGCATAGTCTTTGATATTCATAATCAAAGTTTCTACTATAGTTGTGTTAGATTTATCTTGTATAACTATACCTTATACAAGCTAAGGGATTAAGGATCTATTCTATTAGGATCAACAAGCTAGGAGAAGTGTTGTCTCTTATAAAACTGGTTTAGAATCTGTAGAAGTTAGACTGTTAGTCTTTAAGAAAAATGAGTCTGTGTATGAGGAAGATATAAAACTCTTAAAACGTGAAATCTATTTAAGAGATTTAGATATTACAGAGCTTAAAAGGTAGTTAGAGTTGGCTACAAAAGAAAAAGACGAGGTTCAACTTACAGTACAAAAATTTGAATATTCATTAAAAAGCCTAAGTAAACTTCTAGACAGACAGATAATGGATAAGTGTAAAATAGGATTAGGGTATAATGATGTCCCACCTCCCTATACTGGGAATTTTATGCCACCAAAACATGATTTTAATTATCATACTCTTGATGATTTTTTGATGTGAATGAGTCTGTTATTGAACTGTTGTTGAAAAGCCTACTATTGAGACTAATGAACCAAAGACTGCTAGGAAAGAAAATGGAGCCCCAATTATTAAGGATTTGGTGTCTGAAAGTGAGGAACAAGATGAGCCTAAGATTCAAATAGTTAAGCCTAATTTTACTAAAATTTAGTTTGTTAAACCTAAAACTAATAGGAAATCTGTTGAGTAAATTAAACAAGACACATACAGTCAATCTTTTAGTCCATCTAGAAGTCCTAGGGGAAACAAGAGAAACTAGAACCAACAGATGTCTTAAAAACTAGGGAGTGATTTTGAGATATTCAACAAAGCTTGTCATGTGTGTGGTAGTTTTGATCATTTAAAGAATGATTCCAATAACTAGTATAATAATGGAAAATTTGCAAAACTAGTTTAGACCAATGTTCAAAGGGTGAACAAACAGAATTTCTCTAAATTAACTCACCCCAGTCCAAAAAGGAACATGATTCCAAGAACAGTCTAAACTAGGTCTAGCCTAATTTCACTTAATACTGCTAGACCAGTTAATACTATTCAACCAAGATCAGCAGTGAATAATGCAGGACCCATGAAAAATGTTATTAATAATGCATAGTCAACTGCTAGAAGGCATTTTAATAAAATAACAACAGCTAATAACAGTAATTTCACTAAAAAGGTTAATACTGTTAAGGGAACAAGAGTTAATACGGCTAGGCTAAAAATAGTTATTAGTGCTGTTAAGGTCTCAACATGTTGGGTTTGGAGACCAAAGCACAAAGTTTTAGACCATGTCTCTAAAAACAATGGTGCATCAATGTCCTTTAAAAGATTTGACTATATTGATGCATGTAATACCCCGTGTTTTAGGTCAATGTACGACGTTATAAAACTTACTATTTATTTTTAGTGTTGTACGCGTTTGCTTTTAATTCCAAGTATTAAGTGAAATCGCGTAAGCTAAAAATGATCATTCAATGTAAACGGGCATCAAACAATTAAGTGTTTACATCAAACAAGGGTTAAGTAATTATTTTTAGGATAATTATTAACTTTGTTCATTGTATTTTTATTGGTTACGTAAAACGTTTACGTTTCGCGAAAAAATACGTTTAGGCATACCCGGAACCACCAAAACATTTCAACGCATTAACAAATACCCAGGTTTATACCCAATACCCAAAGTTTATAAAACTTTACCCATACTTATCAAGTGGGACGTCCCATTTATAAAGAAACCAACCAAGACATTTAAATTTCAAGTATACACTTTAAAAAATAAAACTATAACTTTTGCATACAAGTAATACTTTCATTTTTCTCATCAAGATATTGCTAGTCACTTCCTTCCTTGATTTCATGGGTTAATCTACACCTAAGGGGACATAAGAACACATATCATTAACTAAGGCAATGTACAAACTAGAGTTAGTAAGAAACTAGCTCATGACTAGTGGTTTTGACCACTAGTCACCCTTAAAACCCTCCATATGTTTGCCACCCACCACCCCCTCCTAGTGAGTCTTGGTCTTTATTTTACCACATTTGACTAGTCCTTTACATATATATCACATGCATTAAAAGTGATAGCAACACACAATACAAAACACTTAAGAAAATCAACTCCATTTCTCTTTCTTTTAGCCACGGCCCATAAACAATTCATATAATTTATTTTACCACTTATACAAGTAAATTAAGATCATATCTAAGGTGATACAAGAAGGTTTGGAGGCTTGGTTAGTTGATAAAGAGGGTTTAGCAAGGAAAAGGAAGCTAGGGTTTCTTGGAAAAGTTAGGGTTTTCTATGCTTTGCAAGCTGTGGTTTTATATCTAAAAAGGGTTTAGATATTGTGGTTTGTCATATTACATCATCATAAGGTTATTTAAAACTCTTTATAACTTTACATTTTTTATGTATATAATAAGTGTCTATGTAGCAAATCCACCATTTAGGATACTTTTAAACATGTAAAAATGGACTCTTATTATGATCATGATTTTGTATACTTTTACACCTGCTATAAATAGTGTAAACAAAATGAGACCATGTATCAACTCACAATGTCTAAGAAGTAAAAAGAGACCATTGTAAAATAACACACAATGTCTGCAGGTATAATTGAGACCATGTGCAACTCACAATGTCTTACGAAATGTCGCTGTATTTGTATAAATATATACTCTTATATTTAAAAAATTTTTTTAAAAAACCCCCCGTGGCGAAAAAAAAAATATGCGCATAAGATGTAAGGCATATATATTACATACATTATGTCATGTAAGCAACTTAAGGTAACAAGAAACCTAATGCAATAAGCAAGTAGGGAGTATGCACTTAAAAATGTTTTGTTTGATGCAATGTTTGTGAAAAAACTTTTTATAGTCCGAGGGTAATAATATGCAACCTAGACCTCTATAACCTGGCTCTGATACCAATCGTAACACCCCTCAAAAATGTGTCGCAGCGGAAATATTGTCAAGGGGCGGTTAACTTTCATAATAACAACAGCACAAGATACAAGAGAACGACCCCTAAATGTGTTCGTTTGAAAAGTAATGCCTCGTTAGGTTTATTTTCAAGCTTTTCATTGTGATGCAATTATGGGACAAATGTTATATCAATTTCAAGAAAATCAACGAGATTACTTTTCAAACGACACATTTAGAGGTCGTTCTCTTGTATCTTGTGCTGTTGTATTATGAAGTAACGCCCCCTGACATATTTCCACTGCGACACATTTTTGGGGGTGTTACATAATGGATAAGAAAATCTGCACTTTTGCTGAATACCAGACAGAGAGTAAAAGGAAGTTTGAGGACACCTCAAGGAACACTCAGAACCAACAACAACAACAACAACAAACAGAACAAGAGGCAGAAACTGCAGGGAATATACCTATACTGGTATGGACTAAGTTGAAAAGGAAACAATATGGGGATCTAAACCCCTATGCTCAAAAATGCAACTATCAACCACGATGGGTCCATGTGCTCCTAATGGGGGGGGGGCCACCAAGTACATAAATTCGGGCCATCGGCCTATGACTGCAAGACACTACAACCGCTAATAATGCTAACAATCAGAGTGGCCCTGGTTGGTTCAGAAGCCTAACTTCTATGAGTAGGTGGAGTTACAAGGACATTTCAAAGGGAAAGTCCAAAAGCTGAAGGAACAACAACAAAAACCCGTGTAACCAAGTTGGAGGTGGCAATAGCTCCACCTAAGTGAATGCGGTAGGGCAGCAGGGACAAATTCTAGACACTAACGTTGTGATGGAACGTTCCTTCTAAACAACCTCTATGCTTCTATCTTATTCGATACTAGTGCCGATAGGAGTTTTGTGTCTACTAAATTTAGCTCCCAAATTGAAATCACACCAACTATATTAGATCACTATTATGACGTTGAACTAGCCGATGGGAGAATAATTGGGTTGAACACTTTCCTTAGGGTTTGTACATTAAACATCCTAAACCACCCATTTAACATAGACTTAATGCCCGTAGAACTTGGTAGTTTCGATGCCTATAAATGTAGGATTAGTTAGTAAAGTACCAAAGCTATCATGTATGTGTGCCGAGAAGATCGTTCGTATCCTCTGGGGAAATAAAACTCTAATCGTTCATGGTGACGAAAGCAACCGGGGAAACGAGGCTCGTCTACACATTATCTCATACACCAAAACACAAGAATACATGCTAAAAGGATGTCCAGTCTTTTTGGCAAACGTTACTACAAAGGAGACGGAAGACAAGTCAAATGAAGAGCGACTGATGACGTACCGATAGGTTCAAGATATTACTTAGATGTAATTCCCGAGGAACTTTGTCGTGTCTTCCTCTGACTCTACAAGTGGAATTTCCAAAGCAATCTGAACCAGGTGCTCTGGTGCTGCACCTGTAGCACGGGCACCTATCGATTTGGCGACCTCTGAAATGGAAAGAGGTTTGACGGGAGCAACTGAAAGAACTATCTGACAAGGGCTTTATAAGACCCAGTTCCTCACCTTGGGGAACTCTGGTCTTTTTTGTCAAAAATAAGGATGGATCGTTTCGAATGTGCATCGACTATCGGGAACTGAACAAGCTGACAGTGAAGAATCATTATCCATTCCCAAGGATCGACGATTTGTTTGATCAACTACAAGGATCCAGTGTTTATTATAAGATAGACTTGCGATCAGATTATCACCAGCTTCGAGTACGAGAGGAGGATATTCCGAAAACGGAGTTCAAAACTCGGTATGGTCATTACGAGTTCCAAGTTATGCCATTTGGCTTGACGAACGCACCAACTGTATTTATGGATCTCATGAACCGCGTGTGCAAGCCATTTATGGATAAATTTGTGATTTTATTTATTGACGATATCCTTATCTACTCCAAGAATAGAAGAACAATGAAGAACATCTTAAGAGGCCATTATTAGAATTGCTTAAGAAAGAGAAGTTGTATCTAAGTTCTCTAAATTGAATTTTGGATTCTAAGGTTAATAAATTCTCTGCCACGTGATAGATAGCCAATTCATCCACGTGCACCCCGCCAAAATTGAATCCATAAAGGACTAGGAATCTCCTAAGACTCCAACGGAGATTCGCTAATTCTTAGGTCTCGCTAGGTATTACCGAAGATTCATCGAAGGATTTTCAAAGATTGCCAAGTCGATGACTAAACTTGCTCAGAAAGGAGTTAAGTTCGATTAGGGTGACAAAAAGGAAGCCGCTTTCCAGTTATTAAAGCAGAAGTTGTGCAGTGCGCCAATTCTGGCTTTACCTGAGGGAAGCAACGATTTCGTAGTCCATTGTGATGCGTCACATAAAGGATTGGGTGTTGTATTAATGTAAAGAGAGAAAGTAATTTCTTATGCATCATGCCAATTAAAAATTCATGAGAAGAACTATACAACTCATGATGTGGAACTAGGATCGTAGTGCTTTTTTCTCTGGAAACTTTAGAGACACTATTTGTACAAAACCAAGTGTACGATGTTCATGGATCACAAGAGTCTACAACACATTCTTAATCAAAAGGAGCTGAATATGAGGCAGCGTCGTTGGTTAGAACTGCTCAGTGATTACGACTGTGAGATCCGTTACCACCCGAGGAAAGCGAATGTTGTTGCTGATGCTTTGAGCAGGAAGGAGCAGAGTAAAACATTAAGAGTTCGAGCCTTAGTCATGACTATTGGCTTGGATCTTCCCTAAACAAATCCTAAATGATCAGACAGAAAGCAACGAAAACAGAGAACATCAAGACCGAAGATTAGGAGGTAAGTTGCTTGAAATTCTAAGGATCCCGTAGAAATTTAAACGTAAAAGTTGGAACCCCGTACGGATAACTCTATGCTTCAATGGCATGAGTTGGTTACCATGTCATTGGAGAGCTTGAGTACTGTGATTATGGCACGGAGTCCCACATGTCAAAAAATTCTAGGCCATCCTGGTTTTGACAATATGTATCTGACATGAGAATCTTTAATAGGAGGCCCAATATGAAAGCCGACATCGCACCGATGTAATAAATGTCTGACGATGCCCTAGGTCAAGGCGAACATCAAAGGCCAACAGGATTGTTGGTACAAACCCGACTACCTTAATGGAAAGTGGGACAAAATCAACGATGGATTTGTCCAACGAACCTTCAAAAGTCATCCAATGTTATGACAGAACCATTTTGGTGATTGACGATCAACGCAACTAGTCAGCAAACATGTACTGATGAGGGGAAACTGATCCCCTAGGAGAAGCAGCAAGAATGTCCCTAAAGAAGTGGTCACGAGGCAAGGAATCCCTATCTTAATTATATTTGATCGTGACCTAGATTGCAACACATTTCTAGAGGTCACTGTCAGGAAAGCTTTGGGAACTAAACCATGACATGAGTACTGGAATATCGTCCACGGACTAAGAAGTGAAGAAAGCGAGAGGACTATTATTCAAACCCTCGAGGCTAATGTTTCGGTGCTTGAGGCGATCGACTCTGAATTGGTTGGTTTAACCATTTGCCATTAGGTCGAGTTCCTCACGTATAACAAATAGCTATCAAACGCTAACATCATATTCTGCAACCGCATTTGAAGCCACTTAAGTCAAAAGTGTCATTCACCTGTGTGTTGGGCCGAGGTTGGACAAGTGCAACTCACTGGTCCAGAATTAGTTCAAGAAACAACCGAGAAGATCATCCAGATCAAGCAAAGGATGCAAGTCGCCCGTGATAGACAAAAGAGTTTCGCCAATTTAAACGTAAGCCGATGGAATTTCAAGTTGGAGATAAAGTTATGCTTAAGGATTTTCCTTGGAAAGGGGTCGTACGTTTTGGGAAAACGGGTGAAGTTGAACCCTAGTAGCGTTGGGTCCTTTCAAAGGGTGTAGGAAAGGTTGAACCGTTGCATACTAGCTTGAGCTTTCTAAGAGCTGAGCATGGTTTTACAATACTTTTCATGTATCCAAACTAAAAAAGTGCTAATGCCGACGAACCATTAGCCTTTCCGTTTGGATGACTTTATTTTGGATGACAACTTAAGTATTTTGTCGAGAACCCATCAAAATCATAATATCTGAAGTCAAACAGTAGGAGTAAAGCTGTGTCCCATTGTCAAGTTCGATGAACCTCTAGGAAAGGTCCTTAGTTCACACATGGGAATGTAAAGACCAATGTCCGGATGAAATATCCACACCTCTTCACAAAGACCGCACTGTCGTCAAGTGCCGCGTCTTAATCCTTGAGGACAAGGCTCACTTAATGGGGGAAGACTATAATACCCCATGTTTTACGTCAATGTATAACATTATAAAACTCACTATTTATTTTTAGTGTTGTACGCGTTTGCTTTTAATTCCAAGTATTAAGTTAAATCGTGTAAGCTAAAAATGATCATTCAATGTAAACGGTCCATCAAACAATAAGTTGTTTACATCAAACAAGGTTAAGAATTCTTTTGAGATAATTATTAACCTGGATCATTTGTAATTTATTATGGGTTACGTAAAACATTTACGTTTCGCGATAAAATACGTTTAGCCATACCCGGAACCACCAAAACATTTCTACGCTTCAACAAATACCCAAGTTTATACCCAATACCCAAAGTTTATAAAACTTTACCCACACTTATCAAGTGGGATGTCCTATTTATAAAGAAACCAACCAAGATATTTAAATTTCAAGTATACACTTTAATAAATTAAACTACAACTTTTGCATACAAGTAATACTTTTATTTTTCTCATCAATGATATTGCTAAGTCCGTTCCTTCCTTGATTTCAGTTTAAATCTATCACCTCAGAGTGGACATAAGAACACATATCATTAACTAAGGCAATGTACAAACTAGAGTTAGTAAGAAACTAGCTCATGACTAGTGGTTTTGACCACAAGTCACCCTTAAAACCCTCCATATGTTTGCCACCCAACTCCCCTTAGTGAGTCTTGGTCTTTTTTTACCACCTTTGACTAGTCCTTTACATATATATCACCAGCATTACAAGTGATAGCAACACACAACACAAAACACTTAAGAAAATCAACACCATTTTTCTTTTTCTCATTCTGTTGGCCACGACAAAACACAACCCATCACAAACAATTCACACAACTTATTTTACCACTTATACAAGTAAACTAAGATCATATCTAAGGTGATACAAGAAGGTTTAGAGGCTTGGTTGGTTGATAAAGAGGGTTTAGCAAGGAAAAGGAAGCTAGGGTTTCTTGGAAAAGTTAGGGTTTTCTAAGCTTTGCAAGCTTTGGTTTTATATCCAAACAAGGGTTTAGATATTGTGGTTTGTCATATTACATCATCATAAGGTTATCTAAAACTCTTTATAACTTTACATTTATGATTTTATGTATATATAAGTTCTATGTAGCAAAATCACCATTTAGGATACTTTTAAACATGTAAAAATAGATTTTTCTTGTGATCATGATTTTGTATACTTTTACACATGTTATATAGTTATTAATAAATATCATGTCATGAAGGAAATATAAGTGTTGTACCATGTTGGTTTAAGTGTAAAAAGTATATGTATAAACTAGTAATTAAAAGTTTACTTAAGAAAGTTTATGATTTTAGAGCATTGTTAAGGACTTGTTAACTTGGACATTTGGACAAAGTATGGACTAATGGACATAATAATATGCAAGACATAGGGTATAAAGAGTTATGGAAGACTTGTGGTATTTTATAAAGTTGAAAAGTATATAAAACAAGTGTATATAATTAATTATGTAAAAGATGTAAAGTGGACTGTTTTGGTTCGAAATCCAAAGCATGGATTTTATATTTTATAAAGATACTACATATTACAAGGATCATAGGCATATAAAGAACTCGAAAAATCGACTTATAACGAAGGAGATACGCTAATTGCAAGATTTAACTAAATAGTGTTTCATAAAATAAGTTTTGTAAAAAATTTTAATCTTTTGAAGATATAAATAAAAATCTTATAATATTCACAGATCTTACATATTTTTAGGATTCCAAATCAATAAGAATCATAATTTTTCAATTGATAACGAAAGAGTTATGAATTATGCGAGTTTATATACTTAATTGTATAAAAATACTTTTATAAAACTATTTTTATAAAAGTTACTGTTCATCTCAGACATGAAACTTTTGAAAACATCATTAATATGATATAACTTTTAATAACCAAGACGGGCTCAAAAGAATCACTAAAAACGGAGCTAAAACGAATAAAATACGACATTTACGGGTTTTTACGATAACTAAATTTATAAAAATAAGTTTATAAACTGTCATGAACAGTAAAAACACTGTTCACCAGTGGACTAAAAATATGAAAATGTAATATTTTGTTAACTCGTCTTAATACGAAAGCGTGAACATAAGAAACGTAAGAAACGGGCTTAAAACGAAGAAATTGCGTCATTTTTACTATTGAGCTATTTATAAACGTTTTAACTTTATAAATATGATTTCAGAAATGAAATTAGATGGTGATGTAGCTATATAGAATTGTATATGGTAGTAGTTAATCAAAGTGCTTAGTACTTATACGGCCTGTATTGGATTAGGTTGCATTCGGCATTTATCTGACGCATTTTCTGTGATATAATCTAATATTAATTACTCAAGGTGAGTTCATAGCCCCACGTTTTACATTATATTGATTTACAAGTTTTGGGGTGAGAAACATATGCATGTTTTACAATTGCACGCAAGTGGACATTTCAGATTTACGATTACATGTTTGCCTAAGTAGCGATAACCCATCTGAGCCCATTATCTTGAACTGTCAATTACTGTTGTGAGCGCGAATGTTATAAATAGATCTTTTTGGGATTGAAATCCCCGTTTGGGTGAGTCATGCTCACTGTGCCGGTTTGCCGAACAACGAACGTATACCATGTCGGACATAGGATGTTACGGGTTAGAACATCATCATGGGCAATGTTGGCAATTTATATTGCATTTCATACATGTCAAGCTTCAGTGTCATGAGCTTTGGAAAATGTAATTACATTTTATGATGTTTGCATCTGTTGCATTATCATGGGGAAATCTTGCGGTCCAACATTATACATTTTATAAACCTATGAATTCACTCAATAATATGTTGACGTTTTAAGCAATGTTTTTCAAGGGATCAATAAGGCACGAGGTGCAAGGGATACATTGGTGATTTTGATTTGGATGTCATGCATTAAAGATTTTATCGCATTACATTTTGTATATCTGTTATGGGCTAGAAATATTTATATTTTAAACAAGTAAACAAGTGAAGCTTCGGGCTTTTGTAACAAACAATTTGTTAAATCTAATGTATCAGTTTTAAACGACTTTTAATGGTCGTTCTTATATATATCTTGTGTTATTGATCTATGAAGTACCACCCCCAACCTATATTCCACTGCGACCCAATTTGGGGGTGTTACAAATTGGTATCAAGAGCCAAGGTTATAGAGAACCAGGTCAAGTGTTTTTGCTAGACTATAACTGTTTTCAAACATTGCATTCATACAAAGGGATTTTCACGGGACATGTATACAAACACTACTTGTTGCATTAGTTGGTTAAGACTAGATGCATTTAGGATTGATATACATGTTATGGTATAAATGTATATTACTATAAGAGTCTTATATTAAATACTAATATAAGCTATTTTTGATTTTCAGATACTGTCATGTCAGATTCTAAGGATTCCATGGTTACATACACTGCTGTGTCTAGTCCATTTAGAGGGTTGTCAGACATCGGATCTCCTGGTGTCGATGGACCACCTTCACCAGACTTTGTTGCAGAGCTGGTTTATCCAAAGTTCATGCCACCAAAGGATGAGGTACTCCCAGCTGAGGAGCAGCCCCTACCTATTGCTGCCTCACCCACTGCTGAATCACCAGGCTATGTTCCTAAGTCAGATCCTAAGGAGGATCCGGAGGAGGATGACGATGAGGACCCTGAGGAGGATCTTACCGATTATCCTGCCGACGGAGGAGATGATGGCGATGATGAGGATGAGTCATCCGATGATGACGAGGATGAGGATGTTGATATTGAGGGGGATAAGGAAAAGGAGGAGCACCCAGCTCCTACCGACTCTATAGTTGTTGCCTTACTAGCTGTTAATCAGGCCCCATCTGTTGAGGAGACTGAGCCGTTTGAGACTGAAGAGTCTATGGCCACACCACCACCACATCTTGCATACCTGGTTACTACTAGGATATCGATCCGAGATGAGCCACCTACACCATTTTGGTCTGATACGGAGGTTGCCAGACTCCTTGCTATACCTACTCCACCACCATCACCACTTTCCCCATGGTCATCAGCACTACCTCAGATTCCCTCACCACCACTACCAGTATCATCACCAGTACCTGTGTTAGGCTTTAGAAAACTAGCCATAAGATATTAAATTGGCATAGACGTCTAGGGAAACGCGAGAAGTGTAGAAAGGATACCATCGATAACAGTCTTCATACTACCTTACCCCTAATATGGTTGATCCCTCTTAAGATATTTCAATTGCATTTAATATACTCTTAGGGGCCTTGTAATAGTCTTCATACTACCTTACTTGTGCGTTGCCTTAACGGAATATTAAATAGAGGGAGGGTTCGTGTAATTCGTTCATGACTTAGGAAATACTTACACATATCATCATGAGTGTGACAAGGCAACAGGATTAGGAGAATCAATGTAATGAGTAATGCATGATTAAGTAAATACACTATCTTATCATAAAGTTACCACCAGTAGTATAGATTATATTTAGTTTATTAATTAGTTAATCAAGCCAACCTCTCAAACCCATGATTTTACCTGCTTTCTATAAAATATAAAAAAAATACAAAAATAATCTCCTTTCAATCCCGTAGATCTCGGTTAAGCTATGTTCGAGCATTCCAAACCTATTCCCCTAGAGAACGATAACAACCCTCGAGTTTTTCCTATACTACATTACAACAATTAGGTACACTGCCTAGGGAGTTGTAAAACTTCGTGTAGAAGTCTTTACGACAACCGCACACATCAAGTTTTTGGCGCCGCTGCGTGGAGAATAGTTAGGTTTCGCACTTAGTTTAGCTTAGTTCTACTCGCTTGAATCCTTTCAAGTGAGATTTTATTTCCGTTATATTAGGTTTCTTGTAGTCTGTCTTTTCTTTGTGTTATTTGTTTCGTAAATTCATTTTCGTTGACCTCCAAAAGAGACGAAAATCCTATCCGTACTATTGAAGATTACTCCAAACCTAGACACGGAGCTTATAGGAATCCATGGTTCTCGTTCACTTTAGGAATCTAGGGGGTTAGGGGAAGGGGTAGGGTATTTAATTTAGGGATCAATGTGGTACCTCTTTCTATTCGAACACCATCGGTAAGTGCAAAAACGGATGCTCATTCCACGGACTTCGATCCAAGGATCCAAACCAACACCTCAAGGATTTCTTAAAACTTGTGGACTTGACCTTGACGGTGCAAATAGGAAAAGAACACGCATGCGTTTATTTCAATTTTCCCTTCGTGATCAAGCTAGCAATTGGCTTGAACGTCTTCCAGCAGGATCCATCTTCACATGGGAGGATCTTACTACTCGTTTCCTTGCTCAATCTCTTTCCACGGAAGAAGCCGAAATAACTCAAGCAATGATATCCTATGTTACAATAACATCAAGGAAAATCTTTCAGAAAGCACAGGGAACTGTTTCAAGGACATACTCCCTAATATTCCTCATTTTTATGGGCATCGTCTTTGGCTACATGTACCAAAGTTTTTATGGACCATGTCATACCCATCACAAGACAAACCATCGATCAAATCGGCCTGGCGTGTGGTTAAGCTTCGTGATCGAATTGCCAAAGAATCCTCGGGCATTATAGAGGACATTCTCCCTCTAACTGCACAACGAAAGTAGGAAACGACCCAAGGGATTTCGCTAAGCAGGTTCAAGGCAATCTCTTTGCCTCAAGATGTCCCGAGTACATTCGACCGCCGCCTCATTAAGCTCGAAAATCAAGTCTGACGATTGATGGAAGCTCACATTTCTCTTGTGCAACCTATCTAAGTGAACAAGGTCACTTCCTCATGTGAGATCTGTAGTGGTCCCCACGACACTCAGTAGTGCATGGAAAATCTCGAACAAGCTTTTCTTGAATATGCATCCTCGCGTACCAAACCTGAGCAAAATAATTTTGGTGACACCTATAATCCGTCATGGAAAAGTCACCCAAACCTTAAGTGGAGACAACCCCAAAATTCCCAAAATAATTTTTCAAACCCACCTAACCGGTTCCACCCAACGGTTCGATCCCGAACCGTTCCTTCAACAACAATCCTCAAAATTTTAATAATCAATCAAATCTTGAAGGATTGGTGTCCAACTTCATAGCATCTCAAGACGCTAGATTGTCCAAGTTTGAAGCCGATTTCAAACCAAACAACAAAGCTGAGATGCCCAACAAAATCGACCAGTGTATTTAAAGGCACATCCACCGATCGAATGAGGAGCATTCCTAGAGGACACGGGTTAAGAAACCCGAAACTAAATGTTAACTCTACCTCTCCCATTTTGTTTGCTCGTTCTTACCCAACAAAAGACCCGCAATGCTCAACCCATATCCTGGTTTCGATCACTGTTCATTCACAAATCCATCCCTCAAGACAACAATGTAACCCCCATAATGACAAGCCAGAAGAAGAGGAGCAAGAAGAGAAGGATGACCCGGAAAACATAAACACCAACCCTTCCTCACCACCTGATCCGTCGGTTTCATTCATTACCAAAAAAGTCTGTAAACTCAATTCATTCTTCGAATCACTCGGCTTGGTCCCCTAGTCATCCAACACAGAATTTGTTTGCACAAAAGGAGATAATGACGACGTAATGTTTATTGAAATAATTAAGCAGAATGATGATTCGCACATAAAAGAACCCAAAGTGGGTGAAAATGTAGGAGTTGGAGAATCAGAGGTGGAGTATTTTGACATATTCCCGACCAGGAGTGAGTTAGCATATCATAAGTATCTAATGTGTGGTCCAATCCCTTTGATATTTCTGAGAAACCCCATCATCACATAGGGATGTTCGTCAAACCTTAAGATACCATGCAACATTGGACATGTGCATGTGGAAAAAGCCTACATAGATCTTAACTCCCCTTTGAACGTCATGACCCGAATGCTGTATAATTAGATCTTGAGAAGAAAACTTAACCCTAAGGATGATCCAAATAGGGGAGTAAGCAATTTCACGGGGAGGATTAAAGGAATCCATGTCTTCATAGGAAACTTTACTTATGTCATAGACTTCATGATTGTTGAGGATATTTGTTCAATCATAAACCCTAGGTTGTCACAAGTAGTACTAGGGAAGCCCTTTGTTCAAATGTCCAATATGACTCATGACCTGTCTAAAGGAGTAGTGAGATTCACAAACGGAACCAATGAAATTGCCTACAAGATGCCTCATAAGATAGAACAGTACAACTCGCTATCAGACTTAGAAAAAGAGCACACTAAGTCAGTCTACCTTAGGAACGAGGAGGACAAGAGAAGAGGAGCGGAGTACGCGATGAGAAAAATATTAGGTTTTTACAAGGAATGTCTAGAGCTTGGACCCAAATATTTGACTTGATTTGCAGATGAAGGAGAAGTCACGTAAGGACGTGTGACTTCGAGTCTAGCTACAAGACTCATAAATAAAGAAAAACGCTTTTTGAGAGGCAACCAAATATTTATTTTCCAACATTTATGAGTATCTTGAGTTTTAATTCTTCTCGGTTATTCTTTTATGTTTCAATTATTTTGTAAT